>WEIS01076168.1:0-10162 GCA_013389965.1 Todus mexicanus | reverse complement strand
TTAAAAAGTAATTAGGAGAAATATTTTGGTTTTATCTTCTGTGATCTGGAAGGGCACAGAGGGCTGATACACATTTGCTGGTAGGTGCAGGAGGTAGCTCAGCTGTGATGCATAGATTTGTGTAGCACAGGTTGAAGTTGTTTGTAACTATGCTTTTATTCTGAAAGCATGGCTCATATTTTGGCATACTGAGACATGCTCTACAGTATACAATATGCATGCAAATGAACACCAATTTTATGGGTGGAAAAACATCACACAGCTCTAAAACCAGTTTATTGTCTCCCTTGACCTATTCTTGACTAACATTTTATAACCTAAACAAATAAACCCTCATATTTAACATCACACTTTTTTACAATGTTGAGGTGAAAGCAATACCTAAGTTTAAGCTTTCTCAATTGGTGGCACGAATTTTCATAGTGTCCATTATATTCTTGTACATACAAAATAATGCAACATGACTTCTACTTGTGGTTGCCTTGTGTACTCGTAACAGTAGTATTTTTATATACAGTTTATTATACACAATTATAATTTAGCAGAATGTCATAGTCATCTGCTTGACTGTAGTTGACTTCGAAGTTTATGGTGACTCTCACCAGCTATTATTTGCACATATACTTTAGCTTTCAGGCAGATATTCTGCCTAGGAATGGCAATGAGCATTGAGCATTGTCATGTTTCCTGTTCTTTCCCACTATAAAATACTGTCCTAAGGGATTCCAGGCCATATTATGACTATCTACTTTTGGAAAAGTCTGTTGCCATTAATCAGGAGTGTTGAAGGGAGTAAGGCAAAGGGAAAAATATGAAAATAACTACTTTGCATGTTTTTGGCTTACAGCTAGGATAACCCAGAAAACAGTTAAAAGATATAAAAAGATTGTATGATAGAGCTTTTTTTCTCATCCTCTGTTATTTTTCTTTTTTTTTTTCCTATGAATCAAATGAAGAAAAAAGGTAGAGTGTAAAACCAAACTTCAAAAATAAATAAGAGAGGGAATTTTTATTTTGAAATGGAAAAGAATTGCCTTATATTCTAAAAATACTATTTCAAAATGAAATTCCATTTCAAACAGTCTAAACAGAAATGTATAAAATTTCATAGATGACTTTTCTACATAGAAAACTTCAATGCACATTAGGGATTAGCATTTCAGCCTCTAGTCTGTGACTGAATATCTGGATCTGCTAGAGAATCCACTAAAGGATTCTTCTCTTGGAGTGGGAGCTGCTGCTTTTTATGCATGTGGAACATAACTGCCCTCCCATTTACAACTATTTTATGAACACATCCTTGCAGTTCCAACCGCAATGCAGTCATGAACAAGTTATCAACAAGTTCATACAATTTTACTATGTCTGCCTCAGAGGAAAAAGTGAGTCTACTTGCAAGCTCACAGAGAATTTATGAAAGGAAAAAAAAAAGCAAACTTACTATAATTGAGCTGGTAACAAAGTTCATGTTTTCATTATATGAAAGGTTCATCTTTGGAGGAGATGTGACATTCTGCATGAAAAACACCAATATCATCCAATATGACACAACTGTGACATCAGTTTGGCCTAGACAGAGCAGATCATCAACAATTATATGATGCTACTATCTTTTGAAGGTTTTAATTAAAATGTATTAATCTTGCTATTTAAAGGATTCTAGTGTCAAAGACCTTAGGAAGAGAAAGTCTGTAACAGACTTATAAAATTTGCTGTTAGAGGGGAGATAATCCTGAATAGATAAAATTTCTAATGCTAAAATATTAACTCATTATTGTAATATTTGAAAAGTGAAGGATTGGTTTAGGGATTACAACATCAGCATCTGATAGAATAAAATGTCACTTCCCATGTCATGAAGAACTATAAAATGCTCCGATATGTGGCAAATTTCTGCTTAGAGGAAACAGACTAAATGCAAAGGTTGATCCACGTTTAGTACAGCGACTAATTTTCTTGCCTCCCTATTACTTGATTGCAATGCTTTCTAACAGCCAAGTGCCAGTAACAGATTTCTTTCAGTTCTTTAAAACAGAAAAGGTCCAATTTTTATAGAGCAGATTTTCATTTCACAAGTACGTCACAGTGTACAGACGAGTTTGGATCAATTTATACTGCATTTGCAGATGGAAATAGTAAGCAGACGGTGATTACTCTTAGTAATCTAATGTTTTGTTCCCTTTGAGAAGAATATGTTGGTAAAGTCAATAGCTAAAAAAAACAAGGCAAAAAGCCTGAACATGAAGAAAAATAATGTTATCTAGAAGATACCATGGAATTTGTGAATGTGTAATATTTCTCTAATGGATCTTCTTGTACAGAGTGTCTTATTTTAATCAAAATCTATTTGTCTTTGGAATTGAATGGCTGTAGAGAGAATTTAAGATTGATGATTAGCAAAAGAGTTATTAATACCATTTTAAAAAAAAAACGGTACTGGCAGGGGAAAAAGAAAAATTTCATGAAGCAAGGAAATAGATGCATGCAGTGATAACTCTTAGGGGATTAGTTCTCCTTCAAAAGAATGTGACTGCTCCAAAGGAATCTGGTATGGATCAAAATGCTATTTAAGTCAACCAGTGTATTTCTAGTCACTTAATGGGAATTAAGCAAGGCTGTGGGAATCCAAACAAACAGATATGTATGTTTTGATGTGTGCTGCAGACGCCTACTGAAATCTTCAGGAATCTCTACTACTGTAGACAGAAAATCAGTGAAGTTTAATGCAAGCCTTGTACTGTAGTTTGTTAAAACCTGATTAATTGTATTTTCTTGGTGCTGGGCACAGGAAAGAATCTGCTTTCACTGAAATTAAGGAGGTGAAGATCCTTCTAATACTCATAGTTTGTACTGCACTGCTGTAGACACAGGGATATTTAAGTAGCAGGACTGTGATTCTAGTTTCACTAATTTATTTTCTTAACAAGATTTATTAAACCTTATCACCAGTGACATACCCAACTATGACAGTTATGAATAGTACCAATTATGTCACCAGAGGTGAGTCCTGCTGTGAGTTCCGTGCTGCTGGGCCGCCGTGCCACATGGTACAGACACCGTGACCACTATTGGCACAGTGCTCTCAGGTGTAAACACAGAAGAAGTGAGGTCATGGGGAAGCTGTCCAAAGGTCACTTTAATCCACCCATAGAACTGTGGAAGAAGTAAAAGATAGAAAATCCTATTCATTCAAAAGATTATCTGAAACCTATGTCAAGAGAGCAATTTTGTTTATACAAATTCAACAGTGTGAGACCTCTAAGGATAGGAATAACTTCTGCAGCAAGATAGACATCAAGTGCCGCTATGGAAAAGAGTTTAGTCTGATTCATGTCATATTACTATCTCTACAAATAAAAATAACTGTCCTTATAAGAACAAATGGTTACATGGTTATGGTTATGCTGATAGGGTACAGCCAGGAGAAATGCTGTGGGGAACAGGCTAAGCACTGCCTGGTCTGTGTTTTATCCTGAGCATTGCTAAGCTATGAGCTGCTTTCCAGAGACCAGGCATTAGGCCAGTGCTCAGGTGAGAACAACCACTGTTAAGACAACTTGCTGACAGATTTTTGTAAAATGTGGAAACCACAGTATATCCACAGCATATAGTTCATACTGAATCCTTCACCTCAATGTATACAAGAACTTCATGTTATGACAAACATATATCTATATCTTCTGTGTGATCTTTATGTCTTTTGTGTATCTTCAGGTGAATTCTTCGCTGTGGTCTGCATCTACATGAAGAATTATTTTTGCTATGGCTACATTATTACTCATTTCTTTTTCTTACACTATCCAACACTGTGGATTTATTACTCCTTGTTGAAGTAATTTCTGATTTATCCTGTTAGCTTTGTTCCAGGGTGGTCTCTCATGAACTTAGAAGTGCAGGAGTTGAACTGTCTCAATAGCATCACTCTAATGTAAAGCTATATCAACTAATTCAGTGGAACAGGCTGTGCTTGACTACAGAAAACAGTTGCATATTTAAAGGGTATATTAATTCAGAACTTTTTGTTGCTGAGTGTTGCATTTTTCCTCTATCTGAATGAGTACAGAGGATTTTTTTTTTTTAATTATTTTAGTTTAACAGGAAACAAAGCATGCAAATCAAGTTGCTAATCAGTATTCATTCCAGAAAAAAAAGTAATGCAGTGAACCGGATGGAATAGAAAAGGGGTGAGCATGTGTTATGTGTGTGTTGGGAAAACAGAGGTTCGTTCCCTCAAGACAATATGAATTCTGTTGCTTTTCAGTGAGTCAACATAGCAATTGTACACTTCCCTCAGGTTCTACAACGGTCTGCCCAGTGAGTCAGAAATAATTCTTTTCATTCATGTTATTCTTAGGAGCTCTCTTAGTTATCTTTTAAAGGGAGTCATGTCTGGGCTAAACTTTTAGTCATTGGGGGTCAAACTATACAACCAGGATGAGTTCTGTTTTGCCAAACACAAGAAATTGCAAAACTTGTTCTAAAAATAATAGAATACCCCAGAAAAAGAATAATAGGATACCTGAAAACAATATGAAAGAACCAGTATTTTCTATAGTAGCAGGACTCCAGAACCCGGGTCTTCATTATGTGAAGAGCCAGTGACTTGAATAACAGTGAAGAATCTCACAATAAAGTCCTAATGTTACTGCTCCTCTCCCCAATGAGATAGGCACTGAAGGTATTGTAAGCAGACGCCCAGCCTGATGTGGTTTTGCTTGGGATTTCAGATTCTACCCCAAATTGCTTCTTCCTGTCCCATTGCTTATGGCTGTCTTTGTTCCACGCAGCATGAAACTCCATTTATAAGCATTAAAGTCCAAAAGAAACAAAGTGAAAGATAACTTAAAATTCTGTGTGTAGTCTAGTGGAAAAAAACACCTATGCAGCAATTTTAAAATGAAATTATTTTTTATTAGACCACGACTATGCAGTGCATGGCATGCAGTTTTCCATAAAGCTAGCAAAACAGCTTTAAAAAGGTTGTGTAAGTTAGTATCCTTAGTTTGGCATGACTAAAGGTTTGGTGGTAGGTTTTTTTGTTGTTTGGTTATGGTTTTTGTTTTGGGGGTTTTTTTAAGTTAATTGTGCAGAAGGAAGACTATAGTTAATTTAGGTTTGGAGCTAAAATACATCATCTGAATCTTAGCAATAGAATATATTTTTCTCTGTTTCTCCTCTGAACTGTTTGAAGTCCTATGTAGCTGAAAAGAATCTGACTCTCTGGGGGAAATTACAGAGGGACAGCAAGAAAATGAAAAAAGAGGGAGATAACGATTTGTGCTATAACCAGGAGTTTACAAGTTCTATAGCTCTCTTTAAGGGTTGCTTCCTTTCCAGTTTTAATCATGTCCAGCTTCAGATGGTTTTATAGTTATATCCCTGAAGTCATCTGCCCACATCATTTCCATATTTTATTTACAATTGTAAGTATGTGTGAATCTTGCAAATAAAGTCCAATGTTTATTTCCCAAGTTTAAAAATTTGTCCCTCACTGTTTTGATTTGGGGGACAGGGAGAACTTCCTTTTTTGTTCCACAGAGATAATGTTACCCTTGCTTTCAAATGTGGGTTTTGACAGGGTCCACAGAAACATGGAGAGTCATTGCCGCTCTGGTTTTTTTGAGGGCCAGGTATGGTTTTCAACTAGATAAAGTAAATTAGCTAGTGGGTTTTAGGGCTGAACCTGTCACTGTTCATTGTTCAGTAGCTTTCAACTTCATGCTTTTTGATAGCAGAGGTCTTAATTTAGGGGTTATCTTAGAAAAATCACACATCTGGCAGCCCATGGCTTGGACAAGTGCACCCTTCACTGGGTTAGAAAATGGCTGGATGACCGGGCGCAGAGAGTGGCTGTGAATAGTTCAGCATCCAGTTGGTNGGAGGGAAAATCTTACAAGGAGAGGCTGAGGGAGCTGGGGCTGTTCAGCCTGGAGAAGAGGAGGCTCAGGGGGGACCTTATCACTCTCTACAACTACCTGAAGCGAAGTTGTAGACAGGAGGGGGATGGGCTCTTCTCTCAGGCGTTTTGTGACAGGACGAGAGGGCACAGCCTGAAGTTGCACCAGGGGACATTTAGGTTGGATATTTGGAAGCACTTCCTCACAGAAAGGGGAATAAAACACTGGAATCGGCTGCCCAGGGAGGTAGTGGAGTCGTCGTCCCTGGAGGTGTTTAAGAAAAGACTGGATGCCACACTTAGTGGCATGGTTTAGCTGAGTGGTGGTGGTAGGTCATAGGCTGGACTCCATGATCTAAGAGGTCTTTTCTAGCCTTAATTATTCTATGATTCTATGATTCTATATTTCCAACATGTGCCCAGTCTACAGCTGTTAGATCCAGTGCACTCAGAAAGCTGTCAGCAAACTCAAAACTGCATCCAAAGTGTTGCCTGTTGCAAAAACCATCAAGAGATCCGCAGCAGGCTTCAGAGGTTTGAGGAAAACCATATCCATCTCTGCATATGTATGAGGCAAATCCTCTTCTCTGTATATAACCTCAGACTACTGCAGAATTGCCTATCCTCTGACAAAGTATCATAAGGAAAGGTTTCTGTTATCCCTACCCTTAATAAACATAATTGTATTTATAATTCAGGGCTATATGTTAACCTTGCATGCAAATTTTGATTATGCTATTTTGAAAATCACTTAATTATTTGCATTTCTTTTCCTATGTGCCCATCTTGGCTAGACAAGTAAATGTCCACCTTAAAGAGATTCCCTAATTCTCTCTTTCACTCATCAAAAAAATCCCCAATACAACAAACACCACACCATTTTGGAAATTTAACTAGAAAAAAAAGGAAAGGGGGGCTAGAAGGGGATAGGGAGGGGAAGAATAAAGAAGGAAAGGAAAAAAAAGACCTTGCCAAATGGTGAAGTCAGTAAGTGGTTCCACAGAAAGTTAGGAGACAAACAGGTTTTCTGCTAGACACCAAGCCTTACTGAACACCCAGTTCAGCTGTTCAGATGATCAGTTAATAGATATACCGTTGTCTGTGCGCTTGTGTATTTTCTTCATCCACAAAGATGAAAAGATGCTTTGGAAAGCATCTCTTTGATAGGAATCTCACTATTCTTTTACTCTGGTTTTCAGATAAATAGCCAATGGCTACAGTAGGGCAAAGAAACCAATTATTTTGAGAGCTGAACAAATGAAATCTAGAGAATATAAATACTTGGTCCTTCCTTATTGATGATTTCTGAATATGTGATACTTTGTTAATGTGATGGGGGTTTTGACACAAATTTATTCTATCACGATATCACAGTATAGCAGATTGGAAGGGACCTCAAGGATCATCTAGTCTAACCCTTTAAGGTAAAGAATATAGTTTAAATGAGCTGGCCCAGCACCCTGTCAAGTTGAGCCTTAAAATTGTCGAAAGATGAGGAATTTACCACTTCCCTTAGAAGACTATTCCACTAATAGTTTTCACCATGAAAAACTTCTCTCTGCAGTCTAAACGGAATTTCCCGTGGAGCAACTTGTATCCATTCCCCCTTGTCTTTTCATGTGATTCCTTGTGAAATGGGAGTTTCCATCCTCCTGGTAACCACCCTTTATGTACTGGTACATGGCAATAAGGTCCTCCCTAAGCCTTCCCTTCTCAAGGCTGAACAAACCCAGTTCTCTCAGCCTTTGTATGGCAGGTCTTCTAGTCCTTTAACCATCCTTGTGGCCCTGCTCTGGACCCTCTCCAGCCTGTCCGCATCTTTTGTGTATAGCAGGGACCAATACTCTGAATAACTTTAGGTTTTATCTTTCTCAGTATATCACACTTTTTTCCAAAACTTTCAAATACTGATTTACAAATAGTGGTGAAAAAAACAGGAATACCTACCAGGTGGGTTCACTTGAGAAGAAGAAGAAGAAGAAAAAAAGTTAATCTGTATATTACTGAACTTCAGTTAACTGGAAAATGTTAAAATTCATGTAATTTGGCTCTTGAATTACATATGAAATAGTTAACAAAATGGTGTAAATATTTATAATCACATTTTCCAAAAGTGGTTGTGTTAAGAACAGCAAAGTCTGGTAGGTTCTGAGTAAAAATAAGATATTTGGACAAGTATCTGGAACATGTGGATTCAGGAGCATGAATAGAAATTTCATTCTGTTGGTAGAAGGCCAGATTCACATCAAAACATGTGTTCTTTATATTATTCATGATTCAGTACATACCAGATTCTCAATTTCATCCACATCTTCTTTCAGCATCTTTTAAGTTTAAAACTTATCATCTTAACATCCATAGAATGAGCCGGAGAACAGTTGGGATTTTTTTTTTAAAAAGCCTTTCTTAAAAGACGCTTTATTTTCAGAAATTTTTTCTTTCTTTAGTTTCCAAGATAAACCTTAACAAAGAGAAGACAGAAGGAAATTAAAATGCATACTTCAGAATAAAATCCATATTGTACAGAAACAAACTGTGGTAAAAATAGAGTAAAAACATACTTTTGTAATCTTATGGCTGATATAAACAAACATAACCCCCAGGCTTATGCATACGTTGCAATTTTCTCTTCAGGAATACCTTTTCAAGACCAATTCATGGATTGTATGAACCATTATAGATCTATTGGTTTAGTTTATTTCCACTGGTTTAGTTTACCTATACAGGGAGATGAAAGTCACATAGTTGGTAGTATATTCTGATGGGAGACGCAACCAGCTAAGAATGGGACACTGGTCTCATTTTCCTTGGTAGAGTCCCAGCTCATAGTATAATTTTTACTCACTTGCCTATCTGAAACACTTTATTTTTACACATTTTTCAACCAAGTCATTAGGAACATAAAAGCTAATAGCTGTATTTTTAAGGAATCTTTATGCTCATTCTCTGCATAAATGAACAAATTGTATTCAAGCTTTTGTCTAATAATATTGCGTTTTAATATTACATAACATCTTCAGTGAACAGTTAGAAAATAGAAAATGAGGGGAGAGGGGTGTTAAGAACTCATTTTCAGTTTTAACAACAATCTGCCATGTCTGTATAGTCCAATTTACATTTTATTATATTTTTACATAAAATATTTTGACTTCTTCTACATTTTTGTAAGTGTAGTCATTAAAAATCATTGATAAGGTATTCTGAAGAACATCTGTACATCCATTTCAACCAGAATAGATTGATGCTATGGCACTAGTTCATGCCCTGAGCCACTCCAGCACACTGCTACAAGTTTGAGACAGATTTTCAGCTTCTACTCTGAAGAAAAAGCATATCACATTTGATGTTCAAATGAGTTTTACATAAATTAATGTCATTAAAACCAGTTCTGATGTAGTGAGTTTTGTGCATGTTTAAGGTAAATTAAACTCCCAACCAGAGTGCTTTATAACCGAACCTTTGGAGCTTTACAATGAATATGTGTAGACTATTTATCAAGCCTTTTGAAATAATAAAAGTAAATTAACCTATCCCACAAACTGAGATTTATGTCCATATTTATAAACAGTCATAGTTTAATAATATACCAGTCCTGCCTTCCCATTTCAATTTTTCTGTTACAAAAAGATTAAATTACACCAATTCTCTTTGCCATCTAGAGCTTCTATTTCTAGAAAAATAAAAAAAGGCCCTGCCAAAAAAAATTGTTTTAAATTAAAGTATATCTTAGAGAAAAAGATTTCCCTAATATGCAACTTTTTGATCCATGAAAACTTTTTTCTCAATAAAAATTCAGTAATCCAGAAAATTCAGGAAATTGTAAGAAGGAACATTCAGGACATGTCCAGAATATGTGTGCATATATGTACAGTCATATGCAGTATTTTCTGATGGATACACACAACATGTCATAAAAAAAGTAATATATGTATTCAGAATATAATATTGTTTCCATTTGTTTAAAAGAGTGTAATAGTTCCTTAAGAAAAAAAAATAAAAATTAGTGGTGTTTTATGACAACCAAATGGGAAAAATATAACTTGCACATGATATTTAACTTGTTGCCTTCATGCACTCAGCATAAAATATAAGATGTGTTATGAAATACATTTTAAAAATATATATAGATACGAAATATATATAGTGTAAGAGAGCATAACAGATGGGGAAAAACCACGATAAAAGTCTGAGTGTTTTATAATCTATTCTTATTTCACAGACAGAAGAAGTTTAAAACTGCAGTAATGTGAAGGTGAAACTGTTAGA
>WEIS01076167.1:1661-13441 GCA_013389965.1 Todus mexicanus | reverse complement strand
CTGTTGCAGCAGGTCTGGAGGAGTGTCATGAAGATCATCAGAGGGCTGAAACACCTCTCCTATGAGGACAGGCTGAGAGAGTTGGGTTTGTTCAGCCTAGAGAAGAGAAGGCTCTGGGGAGGCCTTATAGTGGCTTTCCAGTATCTGAAGGTGGCCTACAAGAAAGCTGGAGAGGGACTGTTTACAAGGGCTTGTAGTGATGAGGGGTAATGGCTCTAAACTGGAAGAGGGTAGATTTAGATTAGAAATTAGAAAGAAGTTCTTCACTTGGAGGGTGACGAGATGCTGGAACAGGTTGCCCAGAAAAGTTGTGAATGCTTCATCACTGGATGTGTTCAAGACCATAGCAGGGGACATGAAACTAGATGATGTTTAAGGTCCCTTCCAACCTAAGCCATTCTATGATTCTGTGATGATTCTATTTAAGTACAAAAAGGCCAGTTTCCAAATATATTACAAGGTGAGCTTTTCCATAGCAATGTGATACGAAAACACCAAGTAGTTTCACTCACGCAATCTAATCAATCTATTAACATTTACACTGTGGTACTAGCTAAAGGTTAGCCCACTGAGGGTCCCGTTGTGCCAGGTGTGGTACAAATAAATGATCTCCTTTCTTAAAGCAGGTTGCAGTGTTTGGAGGCATTGCAGAATTGCATACTCCATCTGACAACATTCACTGCTTTGTGGGGAGTTTGCAAGGGAAGAAACAAACACAGCAAGCTAAAGCAGAAGGGGTTGTTGCCTGTAAAAGCATTGCCAGTCAGGAAAGGGGAGAGTGAATTCTGTCTGCCTGTAGCTGTTGGGAACTGAGAGGGCAGGCCATGGCAGGAAATAAAAAAGCACACTGAATAAATCACTTGATGCTCTGATTAAGAGGCATGGGACTGTGTATCATGTGATAGGCAAAGCCGTAAGCTCCAGCCTTGAAGATATTATTTGGTACATGAGCAGTCTGAATGGGCAGATGGTATTCATGAGCAGGATTACTATTTCTAGCAAAACAGGTCAAACCAAGTCATTTAGAAATGGAATTAAAATTAGAAGATCACTATCTCTGAAGATGTATGACTTTAAAAAGAGAGCTAATGAATTGGGCTCATTATAATTGTGTCAGTTTGAACAACAAAATCATTCTGTGTAATAGAAAAAAGCTTTGCCTTTGTTTACTCTCTACACATGCTAACATATCCAGCTAACTACACATGCATTTTCCAGCATGAAATTTGCCTCCAAATAGGAATGGATCGGCTGGCTGGTACTGACCAGAAGCACTCATTTTCCTAAACTACCCCACAAGGCCACAGGCTTAGTGACATTGTGTTGTGAGTAAAAGCAAATGCTACAGATAAAGCGTGGTTCAGTTACAGCAGTGCCTGCCTTTCTGGCCACTACCAAGCCTCACTTTCCTATGGCTTTTCTGTGCTGGGTGGCTGACTGCTCTGAGCTGGGAGTCAAAGCAGGGTGAATAGGCAGCTCAGGGACCACACTCTGCCTCACAAAGGTGTGGAATCATCAAAATCCTCCATGAGGCAAAGGTGTAAGAGAGGCATAGGGCTCACATTACTTCTTATTGCAACAAGGGAACAACTTTACTACCTTTGGTTGCTGGCTAGTCTGGAGCAGAGGGTAGGAGGATCTGCTTTTGAAAACCCAGGTTCCAGCAGCCCCTTCATAACCCCCGATCTCCCCACAATGAGGGAGGGGAAGTGATGGACATCCCGGGGTAATAGCAAGAGCCAGGCAGCTGCTTACAGGGGCAGGGTAACAAGCTGATGCCAAGTCCCTAGAAAGCACTGGAAAGTGGTTTGGAAAGGGCCTCATGGAATGAGGCTTCCTTCTGCCTTTTCAAGCATCGGCTTTCTGCGACTATTTCTCACAGACCCATCCCCAGCATTTTCCTTTGCCATAAGACCCCCAGACTCCAGCACATTAGCAGAATATTAGCAGGAAATCAATACCTTGGTTGACGTTAACGGACACCGAACACCTGGGAGTTTCAAGTGCTCTGCTTTGCTTTCCTGAGCCTGGCTGAATGAAATCCTGCTCTGTTCCCTGCAATCTGACTCAGTGCCTCTTCACCCCGGGGGGAGTCTCCAAATTTCCTTGGCATCATCTGACATCAGGTTCCTGAGCCAAGCCTAGGAAGTCTTGCCTCAGCCCATGTTTTGCCCCAGAAGCCTGCAGATGTGTGATGAGCAGCAGTCAGCACTGTCACATGGTGCCAGCCCATGTCTCCCAGTGCTGCTCTGGCAGGCTGGGCCAGCCAGGGCTGTTGGAGGAGGCAGGCAGCTCCCTCACCTCAGGCTGGGGAGGCGTCAGCAGGCAACAGCTTCACAAACCAGAGCAAGAAGCCGCCAGCCTGGAACAGCTCTATGCACTTGTGAGAAACAGGGTGGCTCATCCCTGATCTTTCCATGCCACTTCTGCATCACAAGTCCTAGGAGAGAGGAAATTATGCCTGGGGCTGCCACTAAGCCCCTAAAGGCTTGGGGAAGAAAACAGAGGGCACCTTGCTCCACTGGCTGTTGGACGTATGGCGTGGAAAACCTATGGAGCTGCAGAAAAGCAGAGCAGCTCCATGTTAAAACAGAAAGGTGAAGACTTGAGGGAGTTGTCACAGAATTAATTATTGCTTGAAGAAGATGTGCATCATCAGGCAGCACCCATACGAGCTGAGATTGCAGTTGAAAAGTGAAGGGACTGGGAAGAAGTGATGGTAAAGAGTTTGGCTTGACAGTCGATGCACTGGAGATAACCAAGGATAGCACAGTTCAGCCACAGCTCAGGCACCGATCAGCTGGTGTCAGCATGTGTGATCATAAAACTTGTGAGAAATAGCAAACTGAGGCTTTTGAAAAGTAAAGCTGTGCATTTAACCACATGACACACACAGCATAAGTAGGGCCTTTAGTGTGCTTCATTTAGCTACAGGGGCCATGGAGCATGGGGTGGAGGCATTGCAGCCATTTGTCTCTCACAGATACTTGTTGCTTCTTCTCTGCACCAAGTCTTTCAGCAAAGGTGGCAACTCCTAGCAGCTCTGGTGGCGCCTCTGCAGTGTGCACTGGCCAATGGTTACTCTTTGCAAAATTTCAGCTAAAGGACATTTGTTGATTCTTTGTCTCATGTCCTCCAATCTCTCTCTTTCTCTTTCTTTTTCTTTCTTTCTTTCTTTCTTTCCTCCTTTCTTTCTTTCTTTCTCTCTCTCTCTCTCTTTCTTTCTTTCTCTCTCTCTCTCTCTTTCTTTCTTTCTCTCTCTCTCTCTCTTTCTTTCTTTCTCTCTCTCTCTCTCTTTCTTTCTTTCTCTCTCTCTCTCTCTTTCTTTCTTTCTCTCTCTCTCTCTCTTTCTTTCTTTCTCTCTCTCTCTCTCTTTCTTTCTTTCTCTCTCTCTCTCTCTTTCTTTCTTTCTCTCTCTCTCTCTCTTTCTTTCTTTCTCTCTCTCTCTCTCTTTCTTTCTTTCTCTCTCTCTCTCTCTTTCTTTCTTTCTCTCTCTCTCTCTCTTTCTTTCTTTCTCTCTCTCTCTCTCTTTCTTTCTTTCTCTCTCTCTCTTTCTCTCCTTCCTTCCTTCCTTCCTTTGGAGAGTAAAGTATGGAAAGCAAGAACTAGCAAAGGGAAATAAGTGACTTTCTGGCTCACAGAAACCGGAAAGGTTGCCAATTTGTAGGCAAATATGCAAAGAACTGAATCTAAACACTCTCGTTTGAAGTTGTAAAAAGGATTTAAATGCTGCACTGGCCTTGTGACTTCTCTTTGGACTTCTGCTTTCCATAATTCATTATTTGTTGCATGTGACTTGTCAGTTAAAACATATGTGTGGTTTCTGCTATGCACTTGTCTGCTGGTGAGATTATCTAAAGCAGGTCTATGATAAATGTCCCTGAAATGTGAGCAAAAAGAAATGCCTTTTGCAACTGTTGGTAGAAAATAAAAGGAAAACAGAAGTAGGGTAAGTTTTAGCAAAGATGGCTCTTGAATGGGCAAAAGATTTGGAAATAGTTTCTTTCCTTTTTCACTCCTGTCCTGTCAAGCTATGCCAATTCACCCAGAGAGACACCAGGCACAAGAGCTGCTAAGGTTATGTCTGATACAGATAAACTTCTCTTTTATCGCATTATGTGGTCAGTTTCTGAGCTGTAATTTGAACCATGGATCAAGTAAATGTAACAAAGACACAAAGCATTAGTCAGACTTCAGTAAGCACAGGTCCTCAGATTCAGTTTCCAAACTTTCCAGTTTGTGGCAAGCATTAGGTATCATAAGCCTTACATCTATTCTTTTAGAAGGATCCAGTTGTCTGAAGGGAACATAAGAATGCCAGAGACCAGTTACAGTATGCAGGTAATTAGGTTTGCGTGCTCTTTTTTGCTTCCTTTATTTATCAGATTTTATTGTAAATTCTTGCTTGTCACTTCATGAGCACCTTTATTTGACAACCCTCAGCAAAGGAGCAGCATGTGATGGTTTGACCCCAGCCTTTCAGAACGATAAAGAGTAGTTTGGGCTTTGCAGACCACATGCCCACTACACAGATACACCTTCATTTAGACTGAGGTGTCATCACCACACTTTACTGCTGGAGTGAGATGCCTTCTGTAAGTAAGCACCAGGCTCCATTCCATAAGATAGCCAACATGCAAATGAAAGATAAATAAATGACTAACTGCTACAGCTTCAGCTTGCAGAGTGTCAGGTAACGCTTGGAAAGTGTTTAGCACTTTCCACTGCAGTTAATTTCCATGGAAGCTGAGAGATTTCAGCATGGCCAGAGTTGCTCCATTGCTTTGTAATACAGAACCTTAGAGAAAAAGTGGAGCAAGGAGCTGCAGAACCCTGGGACTGAGGGAGCTTTGCTGGTGTGACAGCTACACTCTTGGTAAACACAGCTCTAGCCATGACTCCTGCAGCCTATTGTATTTTTATGGCAGATAAACGGAGGTCCCAGACACTCTAGCCTCTGAGGCATTACTGGATAAATCCAAGGTCATCTCTGTCTTGCTTAAGGATCAAATTCTCATTTTTAAGTCTAACTTTCCTGAGGAAAACCCTCCTTACCTCCACCTCCACAGTGCAGTCAGTGTGTTAGCCTATAGACCATTTATGGTATAGACATCACTGTCATGGCAACTACTGTATACATGAAAGGAGAAATCTCTGCTTTTAATATCTGTACTAATTTATGCTAGTTGATCAGGTTCATTGAGAAGAGGTGTATTTATCAAAGCTGCTATATTTATTTTAGTGACTATTTACTTATTTTAGTGACTATTTACATACATATTCCCCTAGCAACTGTGCACATGACAGACTAAGTATAATTAGCCCAAGAGCCCAAACAGAGCACAAGAGGCAGCAAAAATAATTCTCAGGGATGTGCTGCCTTGCCCTAGCAAAACCCCACATCCCCTTCTTTGGTCACGCTGGTACTCAGTAACTTTCCAACTTCGTTATGCTAATAATTTACAAAGAAGTTGGTGCTTTTATGTTGCTTCTCTTCAAAAGGTTTATGTCAGCATGTCTCCCTCAGGCAGGGGCTCATTCAGGTGCTGCTGTGTCCACAGATCCCCAGCGGTGTGCAAAGCCTCTGGTGAATGGGAGGATAATCAACCTGCATAGGAGCCACTGTGGGATCTGGAGTCATGTATGGAAGTAGTGGATTGTGGCATCATCCTCTGATTAGGACGTTCCTCTTCCCTGCACTATTGCATGTTGTAACACTGACTGTGTCATGCTTCAGGCTGAGATGCTTCAGATTTCACTAAATGGAATTGCAGAGACAGGAGAAAATAGTCACTAAGCATGAAGAATGCTGCTCAAGAGAGACAGGTTTAACAGTGCCCAGTGGAGATGCCTCATTATACTGGTACAAACCTAATAAACAGAAGAGCTGCCAATTATCAAAAGGAGTTAAGCAATGAAAAGTGGCAGAAAGCCAAGCAGCGACACTGAGTCTTCTTAATGCAAAGGGAAACTACCCAGCTAATCTGCAGTTTGTCATACAAAAGGGAGGAAGACATGATTACCTTTTAAGATGATGATTTCTGTTGTATTAATAATCCTTCATGTATTTTCTTAAGTTCTTTATATAAATCCAGTGGATGAAGGAATGTCACAGAAGTCACACTGTTTTAAAAACATACTTTGGAAGCCATGTGATTCTCCTTTGAAAATAAAAAAGAGGCTCTGAAAGTATTTTAAAAATGACAAGGGGAACTTCGGTCCATAAGTTTGCTGTAGTCCATAGCTGTAGTATGAGTAGAACATGCAGATATTATTAGGAAAGAGTGAAGATGACGCAGAAGAGAGACATTATATATGAACTTGCATTTCTAATTCCTGGAAACCCAAAACACTGGGACAGAGCTGGTCACTATGGTTACAGACAGATGTGAAAGCTCCCTTTGAACAGATCATCAGCTGCTACTGCTGAATGAGGTCCACAGACAGGCAGTGGAAGAGAGAGTGGCAGCCCTTCCCCAGTCTGCAGAGGAGGATGCCCATGGTGCTTCAGAGGTCTCTCAAAACCATGCCCTGCTAATTAGCAGCAACAGTGCTATAATGTACTGTCTGTATAGCAGGGCTAGCACAAAAGCGGCACAGGGAGTGGGCTTGTCTCCAGGAAGCTTATCTGCCTCTCTGACGCAAAGGCAGGGAACAAAGTGAGCGTTAATATGCAGCCACAGGCACTTAGGCAGTGGCCATAAGCAAAGCAGCCATCTTCTTCAGAGGTGGGGGTGAAATAGAGGTAATGACTGAATGAACACCATAGGGCCACATTCCGGTGCAAACCAGTTCTCCTCTTTGCCTGTACTCCATATGACTTAGAGTTTGCATAACAAAAGTGTCCAGTCAACACAGTAACATGCAGGGACCTGGATGCTCCTGGACTCCCTGGCGCAAGTTATTGGCCTCACCCCATGTGTGGGCAGGCAAAGATGAAATCAAACCTACCACAACCGGAGTGAATTTTGTCCTTTTATAGCTCTGTTTTTCTGGAAGGAATCATTCCAAGCAATACTTCCCTTACTGTATTATATGTACAGTGGGCCAGGAAGCCTTGCTCATTACTTATGATCCTCTGCTCACTTCTCCTTGGGATATATCTGAGTGTGGACATCACACATCATTTTACAAATTGCTCTAGCTGCACTCTCAGGGAAGATATCATTAACAGCTTTCCCGGTCCTGTTATTGACTTGGTTAACCATTAACAGAATCACTCTTAGTCCTCACAAAGTCCATAAGGTGCATGTAGGCACAAGGGGCAATGTTCTTCCCCTCAGCACACCAGGCTCTGCTCTTCAAGGATGCAGGTGATAAGCTGCAGACTCCTGAAGTGCTGTACCATTTGCAGATGTGAACTAGAAGTACCCTTTTGTACCCCTATATAAATACGCAGTGATGAATGAGGGGTGTTTGGTGTTATTTTTACATCAGTTTCCTGTGTGCTGCTGAACAGAGGAGAGTTGGGAAAATACTTATTCACTAGCCTTGACTGTAGAAAACATGGGCAAAGAGTACCCAGGGCAGGCTGGTGTGAAACAATCTTTTAAGAGCTGAATGGGCTCTGAGGGAAGATCACCATGGTGGAGATAACAGAAGGTCCAATAACTGAGGAGTAATACCTGTAATTATATTTTTTAAAAGATATAACCTAAGAGGCAAGGATACATAAGAAGAGGCATAGAGAGTGAGAGAAAGCAGCAAGATGTTTCCTGGGAAAAGCCTGTTTTGTGGCTACTCCTGCACTGTAGGCACAATCTGAGTTTTGTCTCAGGCTCCTAACCAAAGAACACTGCCAACTATGTCCAATGAACCAAAAATTGTTGGCTTGTTTTGAAGAGAGTGCTGCATCACCACAATTATTTCTGATAGCACTGTTTTCCTGGAAGGTATGTGCTTTAAAAAATGGACTCCATAGCATGTCCATGGAAATGAGTAAGAGCTTGATTCACAGACCTTGCCTTAAAGGATCTGTTGGGTTCACTGCATGAACAAGCTACATTGTCTCTTGATTTAGTGTATGTTTGGGGAGACTGTAAAATAGGCTGGGATCTTGAGACGAAACTGACAACTTCTTCCCTGAGGAGGAATCTATCACGTCTTCAAATCTCATCATCATCCAGCTGCATTTCCCTACTCTTTGAAAAATTTCTGTATTGTGTGGCAATGCGAAAGGCTTATTGATTAACCAACCACCCATAAGATGGGAAAAGTGACACTCAGCGTGAAGCTACGTGGGTTGGCATAAGCTGATGTCAGAATCATGGCAAGATGATGGCATCTCATTCCCCTGCCCCAGCTTTCCCTTCCTTCCTTCTCTTCTGGCCCTGTGCTGCCAAGCCACTGGGCTGCCCCAGCTCCCTGACTGGGTCCATAAGTAGCTGCTGGCAGAAGGGAGGGCTGCGGCCTGGGCAGTGAGAGGGATGCAGAGAGGAAGAAGGAGCTCTCCTTCTGCTGACCAGGAGGTGGTGTAAAAGCTGAGTCAGAATATGCAGCTTTGGGTGCTGAGAAATGTACAAGCGCATTGGTGAATGTACAAAATGAATAGTTGGAGTCATGGGGAAATCACTTCTTCCTCTGGCTGTTCTCAGTGGCCACACTCCAAAGTAGCATACAAATTGTGAGAGAAGCTTGATTTTTAAGCTGCAGGCTCTGTTTTAGGCCCAAGACGACAAAACTCCATAAAGTGATGCATAATTTGGAAACTCAAATTATGCCTTCAAGAGAGGAGGACATTCTGCCACCAAGAGACCATCCCACACATGCTTCCTGATTTGCAAGGTGTGCAGAAGCCATTGCAAGACCTGGTGAAAAATACCGAGGAAAGCTCTCCCTGTGTTAAACATAATGTTAATTGAAGCCACATTCAGAACTTGCTCAGGAAAAAAAAAAGAAAAAAGAAAAGGGTGAGGTTTCACAGCAAATACAATAAAAAATGCAGACTAAACCCAGAGAGGAAGCAGGTCCCTTCCCAGCCATAAAACAGATGTGGCATCTATCATTCAGAACAGGATAAAGGAGCCTGGGGGAAAAAAAATTAAAAAGCTGCAAGGATCCTTTTTACATCTAGAAGATGTAGGCAATAAAGTCATGACTCACTCTTAACAAGTTCATCTGCTATTTTGTGACTAATGCATTAAATTATATAATGCACAAATGTATTTTTAGGATTTTACTAAAAGCTATTTGCTGAATTAGAGCTAGAGATAGCAAAATGAAGTGAAAAAGCAGGGCCTTTTAGAGAAAGGGAAGCAATCAGCACTAATGGATTTATTTTTCAAAAGCCTGGGTGGTTGAAAAACTGTGCACGTACACACACATCTGGCTGCTTCAGCTGTTTGTAGTCATGAATATAGCCTGCTGATGCCAAACAAAAATCCCGATCAATACAATCATTTATTTATTCATTTTTCTAATGTAGATCTCAAGATATTAATCACAACTGCAGCAACAACAGAAAACAAACAGATGGGTTTTCCAAGAAAAAGCTAAATTTGAACGAAAGGTAATCAAAGTCTGTGTTAAACAACTTAGCTAATATATTGGCAGGGCTTACCTACTGAGTCACAGAGGCACTGCTCCAACATTTGCAATGACAACAGCTGGGATATCGCTTCCAAAAGAAAGGAAAAGCTCTTTCTCTTTCTGATCCACAACTCTGGCTCCTGCATATTTAAATAAACTACAACCTTAGAGAAACATAAGTACTTACTTTAAAAGACCATAAAAATAAAAGCTTCAAGGAGGGTATAGGTGGTAGGTAGATAGAAATCACCAAATAAACTCACCTTAGGTAAATAAGCTAAATCTCTTCCCAGCAATACAGATGCAGGTACTCGGTTGTTGGGATACAATGTCAGGGCTTGGAATTATTTATCTTCCCTTCACTCTGTTCATTAGCACCTGGTACTTCTCAGATTTTAAAGCTGTCCTCTCAGCCACGTCAATTCTGATGTGTTCATCACTAGTTTCATAATATTGGATTATCTGTCATAAAAGCCCAGCTTTTGCATTTATGTGGCCAGTGAAGAAATGCTACTTCCCCTTTAAAAATTACTTACACCCTCAGAGTTGCAGATCAAAGCATAGAAAATGAAAGTGCAAAAGGCTCAGAAAACAGAAGGCTAAAAAAATAAATTAATATTTAGTGTTTTCAGAAACATTACGAATTCTGAAACAAATGTAATTATTTTCTACAGGGAGACTGATTCATGGCTTGTGGGACTCTGGTATAGTAAGCAGAAGCTTATATAGCCTTCCTCCCACAGCAGTGAACAGGAGCTAAATAATTCTCTGTATTCTGAGGCCAGTTAATACCACACACAATACAGCAGGACTTTTCCACCAGAAAGATAGCTGATGACATGTGCTCATTTTATAAAAATTGAGAGTTTACCATAAATATATATTTCCTTAAAAATTCCACATCACTTACATTACATTTACACTACAACATGTGAAACATTTACTTTTGCCTTAAAAATCTGCGGAGTTTCCATTTTTTGTTTCAAATTTTTTATTTCCATACTTGCCAGCACTGGTTGGCAGAGGTTATCAGAGGAAAGCTTTTAGAAGATTTCAACCTCTGATTAGTGATTCTCAAAAATAACACTCTATCTTTAAAAATTGCATTCTTAAAAAACCCCCACAATTTGGAGGGCGAAAGCCCTTGAAAAAATCAGTCTGCTTCAAAAATTAATTTTGAGACGTGATCCCAAATAACAGTTTTAAAAAGTAATGATTTCCATTTAATTTTAAAAATTCCTGACAGATTGCACAATTATTCCCTGATTAATTAAGATCATATTATGAATAAACCAGGAAATGTTACAGAAAAAATGAGTAATAGATTGTCAACTTTAATGGGAAAATTCTATTTTCAACTGTTTCTTCACAAGGAAACAGTTTAGAAACCTGTTTTGAAAAGACAAGCGAGATAATTCTACACATTGCTTTTTCACCTAACTAGAGGAGCTGTGTGGAGGCATGTCTTGCAAGTGTGCAGTGTCTGGCTCTGATAACAACTCTGGGCACCCACAGAATTTGCCAATTTTAGACCAGTACAGTACATTTAACACAACAGAACACATCAAATGAACGGCAGGATATATTCATTTCAGCGCAGAGTGAGTAAGATGACACGAGTTAAATGAAGCTATGATTCTATCCAATTTTAATTGTGTGCTATGCTTTGAATTTGAAAGACCTAGTTTACTCAACATTTATATAACATTGTTCCTCATTAAGAATTTTTTAACAGTGTCATCAATGCTGAAATCACAAGAAGGAGAGTGAAAAAAGCACGGCTCAAGCCCATTTAAAACCACTAATTAATTGGGCAATCTGATTATACATTCACAACAGCTGTTGCCTTCTTGGGGTTTCAGTGATCAGCTGTGGAAACAAATGCACACGGGAACATACTAAAAGAAGGAACAAGCATTGCTTTTCTTAATGATAAAAAAACCCCAAAACCTCAAGAGTGGAAAAATTCCATGAAGGTTTGGAGTGCATAAACCTGCACAGTCAAAATCGCTTTTAGTTTTCCCAAGGAGCGTGCATAACACTGAAAATGTCTCCTGCTGCTATGTGATTTACTTCCTTGAGAAAGAACACTGAGTGCTTTCCTGAATCAGAGCCACGCGGGGTTTTACTGCATACTGCCGCTCTTTGTTTCACTTATAAAGATCCCGCAAGATTTGCAGCTTTGGCCTCTGTTTCCCCTGAAGACAACAGGAGCCACTTTATTGGTTTCAAGGAGATGTGAGTGTCACCAG
>WEIS01076162.1:0-16847 GCA_013389965.1 Todus mexicanus | reverse complement strand
CATGTTTGCTGTACACTATAAGCACATTCTGTTGCTGTTCCTCTTCAGCTGAACCTTTGCAAGACTGTTCATACATCACTGGTTCTTCCTTTCCATGGGATGGGAGGGACCAAGAACCCAGACAGAACCATCACCTGGTGACTGAGTTACCCACAATAAAGATACGCTATGGGCCTATCAAGATAAGAAAGAGAGGCAAAGGTGCATGTATGCTGCAATAAACGACTGGATTCTGAATAGATGATACTTTAAACTAGCTCATTATTCAGAGTCATTCCTTAATGAGTCTGAACACTAGCATTTATCAAATGCTATGCTGACAGATACAGGATATCACGTTTTTACAGAAGAAAAACATTATAACACTTTCAATTTTAGTAACTCAGGGGTTAAGCACCAAACTAGTCTACAGTATGGTCCTGATCTATTGACCAGGTTTCGTTTTGACATTTGAACTTCGGCCCTAAGGGACGACACTGGAAGCACCAAATCATCTCTAACATAGGAAAGATTTTTGCCATGAACCAGGAGAAACACTTGTATTAGCTACACACCAAATACGTGCTCCTGTAGCATCGCACATCAACACATGATCAAGATACTTTCTGTGGTCAAACGGCATCGCATTGCCCAAGTGCTAATCCACAGCAGTGCCCTGCCCGATAGTTTTAACACCAAATCTGGGCCATCTTTGCACTCACAGGTTTCGATGCAGCTGCTGGTAAGAATTCCCCACCCCCCAACCCATGGGAGCACAGAAGCTGTCGCTGCAAAGTAAAAAGAAAAAAACAAAACCACTCCAACCTCCTCAAGAACCATGCTTCACCTCTGCAGAGCTGTCAAAACCATGAGCCTAGCTGGATTCGAATGTTCCAGTTGTTTACTTCTGCTAAGCTTTGCATTTGACTTGTTACTGCTCAAATATTTAAGCCATTGCTTCCTTAACTGCGTCAGACTTGAATTCATTTTTTCTTCGCATCTTATTTGAAAATGTTTTTCTCTCTTGATGACTTCAGAACGACACACCATTCCGGCCTGCTCTTGGGCAGTCACAGCAGTGAGGGCAATTAAAAAAACACACATTAGAAGTACACAACTATGAACACTGGCAAAAAAAAAAGCACAGAAAGATGATGAAATAACTGACCCAGTAAGCTTTAAAACACATATACGATGTTATACAAAGCATTTTTTAAAATGCTGACCTTGGTGGAGGGCTTGGAATTAAATTATCTGTAACTGTTTGACCGTTACAGGTTACTCTTATTTCAGAAGCAAATAAAAACACAATAGAAATCAAAACTTACTAAGAGGATTATCAATAAAACCAGAGCTTGCACAGTGTAACGCTGTGCAGATGCTCCGTTTTTCAGATCAGATAGTAATTGGCTTGCTTCTCCAAAAGTATTGGTACATAACTGGTCAGTTTTGGAGCACCGACTTTTCAGATGGAAAAAAAAAATAGATCTGCTCACATGCCACACGTAGCTGACTGACTGGGAACTCTATTCATGACAGCATTAGAGGACTAACCAAAAAAATCGAAAGGAAGATATTAAGTAAAAAAAGAGACACCTGCTAAAAGCAGAATTCACAACTCTTTCCTCCTCACGAGAAAAACACTTGCATTTTAATAGATAAATCTGACGGAAAACTCATCATCTGCTCACTGGGAAGTGAAGTGAAATGAATGAAAGCTCAAAAAAATTATCAGACAAAGACAAAAGAAGGGTGGGGAGCAATAGTGGTTTACTTGCAACTACCTCACTCTCAATAAATTAAAACCAAACTAAACAAAAACAACACACGAAGAAAAAGCAACTCAACAACCCCAACAGCTAAAGCCTGACTTACTGACTCTTCCAGATCCTCACACCAAAAACCAAACGCAACACAGCTTCAGCTGTTTATACATCCCTTCATCTTAGCCAAGTCCCTCGGCATGTCAAATCTGCTCTTCAAAGTACTGTTCTCCCCTGTCACGCTGACAAAGAACAGGACAAGAGATTGTCCAATTGCACCAAGGCACAGAGACAAGGAGTTAGACACTTGCACTAGGGTCAGAAAGCAATCAACCAACTTCAAAGGCAAGGCAAGGCATCAATCTTTCATTTGCCCGACAGCAAAACACCCAAAACAAAGCAAGGTTTGCCAAAAAAAGCAACATTTGCTGGTAAAGTAACAGGTTAGCAGACAAGCTCTGAGGCACAGAAGTTCTCCAGATCACAACTTAAACTTTTAATCTACAGGTATCAACCAGGGAACTGAACCAAAGCACAAGACTGCAGCCCTCTCACCAGAAAATTTCCGATTTTTCATCTTCCATATTTGTAAACAGCAAGAGCTGATGGAGCTTAGCAGAATCAAGTCCTTAATTCAAGCAAAGGCTTCTCCATCAGGCTTCCATTTGGTGAGGTCAAACTACACCAGAGCTAAAAGTTATAAGCTGGACTTGATGATCTCAGAGGTCATTTCCAGCCTCAATAATTCTGTGATTCTGTGAAACTACCTCTCTCATCATTCAACTATTAGCAGCACCACCAGATCTGTACCCTGGACACTCCAGAAGCTTCTGTCACGCAGCAAAATCAAAATGAAACTGTTTTGGTTGGGTTTTTTTATTTACCTCCCTAGTTCTCCCAACTAGTTCAAGGCCATCCGAGCCAAAAACTTTCTTCTTGAACCAGAGGCCTCGAGCTAGACCACAGACAAATTTTGGAACTACAAGTTTTACCAAAAGCCACAAACTTCATTGTAGTCTAATCATCTAAATGAAGTATGTAAACAAAAATAAGATGTTATTATTCACAGATGACTGATTTAAATTCGGTGCACAATACTTATTATTAATTTCAAGCTGACTCTTGTGGCCTGCTAAATCAAAACCTTAATCTGTTCTCACGATACATTAGAAAAAAAAAAATGACCAAACCACATTTAATAAAGAAAGAAACGGAAGAAGAATAAAAGTTGGTGGGTGCTGACTGTCACTTGTTTTACTGGAACATACCAAATAGTTTCAGTCTTCCTCTGCTAAAGTTATAAAGAAAAGCTGAAACAGGAATTCACAGCTACAAACCACACGAGCCCATGCGATAAGACATACCCACCTCAGAAGGCAGGTGCGTTGCCAGCCACATCTTGCTAGTGAATAGTCATAACTGAACATATTAATTCCATTTCCCAAACACTTATTAGATGACAAATATGACTCTTAAGCGAGTTCTCCATTAAGGAACAGGTTTGTTCCATTTAGGTATGACAACTAAAGAGTATTTTGTGACATTGTGGATTTTCAAGGGGTAGGGATAAAAAAAAAAAGCTTTAGCCATGTGGGTATCTTAACATCTCATGGACTCACACAGCTACGTTAAACTAGTTTAAAGGTAGCCTGCATACATCTGTCCTTGCATCTATCACGATGCAGTTTTACCTTTCATCCAGGAGGGGACCTGAGGAATTGTAGCTAAACATATTTAAAGCCTATTTTCCTGAATTTGGGTCTTCAAGCTGGAAGCCAGATCTAATTACTAATATTTTCCCCAGTGTATGTTGTTTAGTATAGTACCTTGGCAAGGCTTTCCAGTGTTACTAAGGTAAGCCAAGGAGGTTGATGGATAGAAAAAACAAGTAAGGTCTGTAAGTTTCTCACAGATCTAAGCACCGCAACCAGACCCATGGGGTGCACAGGTCTAAGGTCTGGCTGAAGAACCTTCTGGTTTTAGGAGACTTCAGCACTACAACCCAGAAACACCTTTTAAAGAAAACTGATTAAAACAATACAGACATGACCTTCCCTCATTATCAAAATAACTCTGAGCATCTCTAGCTTCAGGGCATCTTGCTGTGGGGAGCGAATGAAGCTCGTGGGGGCAGTAGAAGAGTTGAAACCTTCTGTAACAGGGAGAGCGGGCAAAGCAGGAGAGAAGGGCAGAAGGGTTGGCCACAGGCTGCCTGGTCTGGGCAAGCAAACGATGTGTGCCTTTCTCTGCCACTATCCTACAGCCAAAGCCCTGCGATTCCAGAACAGCATCTTGACCCACCGGTGCATTCTGAAAACTGAGTGGCAACAAAGGTGCAGATTCAAAACTACATTCGTTAGATTGAACAGCGAGACTTCAATATTTACTGTAGCTCTCAAACAGACATGTACAGTTTCACAATGAATGACTGCAGACATGCTCTCTAAACAATGATCATCCAATTAGGTATCACTCATTTAGACAGATACATTACTTCAATTACGCTCAAATTGTCTCCTATTGCTAAAACAAAAGTTAAACAATTTAATTTGGTAGGGGAATACAGCAGAGGAGAAAGAGACAAAGACTTGGATTAAAAAGTTTACGTGAATGCCAAAAAGAGCAAAAGACAGTTCCCTACACAGTCAGGAATCATTAGAACACTTAAGCATTTTTTGCCAAACATGGTTTTACATATTTTTTTATAGTGTTTTTGCAAGTTTTGCTAAGGCAACTTGTGGATTGACTATAATACAGCCAACAGGCCGTATTGTAAAGAAGACAATAGCAAGATCTGACTAATGTGTACTAAAGAAAACACATCCACTACCATGGGAACCCTGTCAGAATTCACCACGACTTCAAGTAGTCCACAGGAAGCCTTTCTGTGCTAGACTTCCTCTCCTTATAATCTCTCTACTCATACTTTTAAGACATAAATACTAATACTGTAACAAGGAACAAGCACACAGCCAACGCCATCGTTTTGCAGCATTTTGATCTCAATAGCTCTACCAAGACAAAAGGAAACACGGTATAAAGAACAGCAGAATGAGATCACCACCACTTAAGCCATCACTACAGCCAAGGATTTCGCTGGAGCATTGAAACGAATTCACTGACAACTCATTGTAAGCACAGTTAATGAATGTGGGAAAAACAAGGAAAGAAAAAAAAAAAGCAAGTACATTCCTTTAGAAAACAAGTGTTTACAAGAAATGTACCAAACTCAGTTGAAAACCGACTTCATCTAACCTGGTCTAGAAGCTTCACTAGAGTAATGCTGTTTTAACAAACCAATCCATGCTAAAATGACACCTATACCGAGCTTTTGGGACGTGTAGTTCTAACAGGAAGAGAAACAAGTGGCACCTCCCAATCTTTGGGTATATTGCAGCTCTATCTGTACACGTCAGAGCACCAGCAATACACAACTAGAGTTCGTTTAAACATTAAACTACAGATGGGACTTGCCAAGTCACTGCCATTTACAAGATAAGCTCAGGAAATCTTGCAGCATAGGCGAGACATTAGCGTACAGTTCAATCTGGCTTTCTCACTTCCTGAGTGGAGGTAGTATATAAAATCCACCTGGAAGCAGAATTTAAACACTATCGGGAGAATTTGGTTTTTAACTACATCTTACAGAGTCCAAGTTAGTCTTTCGATGATGATCTGCGAACTCAAAACACTAGATAATTAAAATATTTCTTATAAGGTTTTTATTTTTCCAGGTTTGAGAGATGAAAATATAGGACCTAAAAATGTCAGTGTTAAGGTTTTATTAGAGTCCAGAATGAACAGAGCTGCCAATTTAAAAATGGAACAAACTTTCCATGTGTAAAAGGCTTTTTAGGCAAATAACAGAATTACATTTCCTACTTCAAGTCACGAGCAACCAGTATTTGTATATCCAGCACTAGGTACTGAGGAGTTGAACATCTCAAACAGCCAGTTCTATCACACTAAATCCTGAAATCCATTTTTTAATCAACAAAAAGCATAGCAACTTGGCAATAACTTGGGGTGCTTTTTTTATGGACTTTGGAAAAAGAAGTACTCTTCTACAGAAATCCAAACCAGAAGATGTCTTCCAGAAAACATGGAATAAATCTCATTACAAGCAGCATCCTGAATGTATCGTATATCAAGTTCCTTCTCCTGGGTAGTAACAAGAAACAAGATTCCAATCCCTTGTTCAGTATTATAGCAACTACAGTACGAATTGCAGCACAAACCCTTCCAAAAATATGGATTTTAAATGCAGAGCTTACCCTTCAGAATTAATACACCTACAACAACCTTCTTCATTAATATATGCAATTGTGTCCTTGCCCAGATTTGTATTGGGGTCTAAGGAGGTGTAAAGGGAAGACAAGACACATATAGAAAGTAGTCAAGGCCAGATACAGTCTCAAGTAAGTAGATACATTAATAGCAGGACACAACATTAAGAATACTTTTGGTCTCAGATTTTTCATGTTGGAAACAAGGAAACTGAGGAAAGGCGAGGCTCGCTCTCTCTCAAGCATAAAAATTGATAAACAAAGCCAAACACACCCAAATTACAAACATAAACAACCTAAGCAAAGGAACACCCCTAGAACTGAATTTCATATCTCCATCCCACTTTATTTCTATCTCAGCTGAAAAACAGAAGCCGCTTTCTAGTTACTTTAACTGGCTGTTGTCAGAATTCTGAGGCACAACATCTGTAAATGCCACCACAGGCGGCTGAAGCATTCCTGTGCAAGACCCACTTGATTCTTCAAAGATTTCTCACCTACTCCTTCCTTCCTCCTCTGTGGCCCAAACACTGACACATCTCTGTGGGTGCACTGCAGGAAACCCAGTGACTGGGCTGGCTGTCCCTTTGCTGTTCCAATATTGCCAACAGATCAGACTATTTTAAGATAAGCTAATTACGCCAGGGAAGTATCTTCTAAGCCATTAAGATTAAGCAGAAGAGACCTCGAAGAATTAAAAGCAGTGAAGTACAGATAAGACAGAAGCAAGAATTGTGATCTCAACTATTCAAGATAAGAAGCCTGAAGGATTCCTCGTCAGATTGCAACTCTGAATTTTAGTCTTCACTTTCTCCTGCTTCTAACAGTTGTAACAAGCACAAAAGAAACTTCACATGAAAGGCTGTTGTTCCTTACACCTTCAGAAAATTAGTCATTCAAGCCTCAGAAGAACAACACACCACAATCTTTGTGGCTTGCTTGTAGGCATTATCTACATGCATGCAAGACAGACAGCTCCAGAAACAAACAGAGATGCCTTAAAAGAAACAGATCTGAAGAAAAATCCTCAGATTGTGAGTTTGCTGCATAGAAAGTTTCCAAAAAGTTTATCAGATCATCTTCTCATTAACATTTCATTAAAGGAATGCATGATAGAAAAGCAGGCTGAAAGCCCCTTTGAGAACTAGCCAGCCAGTATCGTCAGGAATACTGTCATAGGTTTTATTACCGAACAATTCAGCCCCCAAAATACCATGTTAAAGACAAAAAGGATGCAGAAAGTCCTCAATAAAACACAGATACGAGCCTCACATAGGGGGTGGGGAGAGGGATTTTAAACTAATTTGTTAGTGTCTCCTAAGAACAAAACAAGATACTCCCTTCACTTCTCTGTTCCTTGTACAGGAGGGGTGAGGGGTGTTGGGGAGATCACACACAAGGTGTTAAACCAGAAAAACCTAAATTGTTTGAGACAAACGGGTCTTCTAGCTTTCTTCGATGCAAATAAACTCGTGCTCCTTGACCTTCAGAACCTATGCGCAAGAGAAGCAAACTGCTGCCCGGCACGATATACAATTATGGTCCAAAGTCTGGTGAGGGAGAAGCAGAGGACGGGCTGTCACAATCCCAACCTGTTGAGCTTCTGTTCTAGACCACAGGAATCAAAACCCGAGTCCAAACACTGCAGAGTCAATTCCCTGCACAACATTCCCAAACCATGACAGAATTTTGTGAACAGCATCCTGAGCGGTCTCTCTGGGAAGGAAGAAATTGCAAATGCTCTACACAACTCCCTTCCCATACACTTCCCAACTGGCATCGTCAAAATGAAGATCTATTTCAGATTTAGCTTTATGCTGCTGAATGAATGAATCACAGCCTAATATGGTATTTGGGTCGCATCAAACACATTAAAAGCAAAGCAAATGAAGAAACTGAATGCAGAGTTGTAAATCACCCTACCTTTAAGTTTATT
Organism: Todus mexicanus; assembly: GCA_013389965.1. Taxonomy (NCBI): domain Eukaryota; kingdom Metazoa; phylum Chordata; class Aves; order Coraciiformes; family Todidae; genus Todus; species Todus mexicanus. The sequence goes on along the minus strand of WEIS01076162.1, from coordinate 8,883 downwards.
TTCATAAAATTGAATAAAAACACTTAAGAAAATAACAGCATTTACTGATACAAGATTAGGGCACTATCAATGACAGTACTGAGATTATGAACATGGAACTATTACCCACAACTTCCTAAATCTACTTGTCTAATAAAATGAGGTTTACATGATCATAGTCTATTCTCCCTCATTAACAACTCCTGATTTAAAAGGCTGGTTTCAACCAAGCGCAACAGTAAAAGTCTCAATTATTTTTAAGGCTTCATAAAAGGTGCTGCAGAATTTGTGACCTGGCAGTTGCACAGAGCCCCCAAAGCAAAGCGCCCAACCTGCAGGGACCAGAGGGGCAGCAGGATCTGCTGGATCACTTAGTAGCCAGCAGGCTCCTGCACTCCAACTCGCCCCAACTAGCAGGCCATTTAATGTATTTAATAACCTTAAGAGAAACACGTGGTATAAAGAAATACTCTGGAAAAAAACAGGGAATAACAGAAGAGTTAAAAAATAAGGGAAATGCAAGTTCTGCAAGTTTATGACCTGCAAAACCACTGCTTTATTACTGATGTTCCAACTTTTTAAAATCTACTTCTACCATTTCTCCAAGCCCTATTTGAGTATCATAAAGGAAACAGGCTATAGTACACTGAACAAAAATTTCCATATGCACATTGTCTTTGTTCTTCCCTCTTCCCCATGCCATGTTCATTTGCTCCTCAGCAACGCAGTCATAAAGCTGGAATCCTTTTATCTCCTGCAATCACACTGGTTATGCTCGCCTAGAGCCAACATGTGCAAGTTATGCTCGCCTAGAGCCACTAAGTGCAAGTTATGCTCGCCTAGAGCCAATACGTGCAAGTTCTCTGTGATGCTGTGAATATTCACAGGACAGGCTACGGATCCTTTAATAAGTTCCATCTCAGACAAAAATTAGAAGGTGAACAAATAAAAAAATTAAAAGCACGGCAGCAAAACCCCAGTAACATCCATTAGTAACATCAAGTCAGCTGTAGTCTAAGCTTGTACTAAAGCATTTCTTCAACCTCATAGCAAGACCTGATGGTTATGCTCATTCAGAAGCAGAACGGGGACCCCAACTGCTGCACAAGCAAGTCTGGATCACCAGAGGGTGCTGCAGGGGCTCCTAATATGACTACACAGTAGATTTGGGTTTGGATTATAACTTCCTCACATGGGACTAATTCTAGGGCATCCTAAAAAGATAACTATAAAACCATGCATGTGACCCATTAGACTTCACTTTATAGTACCAGAGTCCATCTCCTCAGCATAAACATACAGGGAAGCTGCTAACAGAGAAGAGCCTGCAGCCCACGGAACTAGAGACGTCTCCTATATAGGGTATGCTAAAAGTATCTGCAGAAAGATTTACTGACAAGCAGCTAGTGGGACAACCACGGATTACCGGGTTACAGTTCATCGGACTGTGAATCCAAAGCTCCCATGGAGATAAGCCTGTAGAAAACCAACCCAACCAGGAGTCAGCAGGAGCACCCTTCAGAATGCCAACACAGTAACAGCAGCTGAAATTTTCAACCCTCCCCTAACCCCATTTCATCTCCTGAACAAGTCATTAGTCTTTTAAAGTGCCTTCCTCCTATCTTGCAGAAAGCATCTAAACGACTCCCGTATTCAGGAACATTAACTACTTCTGCTTAAAATCCAGAACTTACAATCCTTTAAACACCACATTTCACTGGTTCCTTGAAGCTACTGAACTAGCAGTGATAAATAGAAACCTTGACTAATAGCTTTGTCCTTTTTTTTTTTTTTTTTTAAGGAAAAAAATCATTCGACAATTCTGATAATCCTTGTTTCCACCTTCCCCTCAAATTTTAACTCCTCTTAAACCTGTAACGAAGTCTGGGGACTTCCTGAATGTCTCTGTGTCCTTCCCTAAGAACAAGTGCTCTGTATTCCTGTCTGATTGGTAAAATAAGTAGTATTTTTTCAATTGCAGTTAATTCAATTGATAGTTTCCCATTACTTTTTTGGACAGCTATTCAGGTTAGTGGTTTTGATGTTTTTGACAAAGAAAACAACAAGCAGCTAGTTAAACCTCGTTATTCTTCACTATTCAACAATGCTATTACACGCTCTACATACTCCCTGGGAATTTTCAGATTATTTATGTTAATAACTAGAATTTCTGCAAATATATCCATCCTCCGTATCTGCAATACGCAGTGAATACCCGCCTCCACTTACTGACCACATCTCCCTTCAGCCACCCACGATTCTGTCCTCCTTCCCCTGAAGGAGGAGTCCTAATTTAGTGCTTCCTAATGGAAACCAGTAATTCTTTTACTGCTGGCACTTTTTTTTTTTCCACAGTCGAGGCCAACACCTCTCAAAGCAAAGCCCTTCATATACCTTTCAGGGACAAAAAGCTAAGACATCATCATTTCAAATGCTATGAACAAAGGTAAGGAGAACAACAAGAGGATAAAGCAAACAACACAAAACCCCAACACCACACAAACCACAACAACTCGAACACTGTGGAAAGAACACAGGAGGATATTAAGGCAGTCTCTCAGAGGAAATCCTCCTTCTGCACTCAAAAGCTGCATAACCCAAAAGTCAACTAGCAAATTTCATGCGTATTATCAAACCCCGACCAGCAAGCATAATTTGACAGCCTACAGGCTCAAAAATTTTAGCACAAAGTGTTTTCCCCTTTCTGTACACATCAAGCAAAATAGAGTAACTCTTGCTGGACCTCCTACTTTCAGGGTAAAACCTTGAAACCAATGGGCTTCTGAGCCTAAGCCTACACTCCTGAATTTGCAATTAAGCTTTGTATCATTACACAACTTTAATAGCTTCAAGAAAAATAAATATATTCTGTTACTGAAAATTTTAGTTTATCATTATTATGACAATGTAATACAAGCCCAGCGATGATGGAACATCCCATTTTCTCAAATATTCTCAGCAGACTCAGGGCTTTAAAAGCTCACACTGCAAAAAGCAACACTTTCTAATTGCTATATCCCCCAACTTCTTAGCAGCCATTCTTGTCAGCTTCGAGTTGTTCAAACAGGATGCACGCAGTCATATCAGGAAGAGGGCAGTTGCTGCGAAAGAATGATACCAAAAACAAGATGTCCTTAATGTTGATAACCTCACACTGTGTTTCTGAGCTATATTATACGAGTTTTCCACCGCAGTAAGATGGTCAACTAAATATAATTCCAAAAGTCTGGAGGAAGATGCCCACTTAAAACCACTGACTTTTTTTCTTGAGATTTGAGGGGGGAAAAGCAGCACACTATTAGAACTTCTTTCTCAGCTTCCTGGACTCAAGTATTGCAAATTTTGTGTGACACAGAGGGGGAAAGTCACCTTATCCTGACACCTTTCAGCCATTCCTTTAAAGGACACTGGCAAGGCAAGTCTGTTCTGCCCTTTATGACCCCTCATCTTTTTGTACCCGTGTGTATCTCTGAGTCTTTCAAGGTTTCACTACTTGCTTGCTCTCTTCTCTTACAACTGTTGGCAGTTCTTCCATATCCCATCTTTTTACACATACAATACCCTCCTACATATCACAAGGGATCCTAAAACGATCTCCTCTGTATTCTCTCTCTCAACTCTGTACGCCAGGAGCTCCAAGAAAGACATGTTTAACAGCATAACCATGGCACAGCTCAGTTACGGATGTGCTTACAGAATCATCTAGCTAAAAGTTTAATATTTTATCACCTCTGACCTTCCAAACATTGTAAGAGATGACGGAAAATCTCAAGATCAGGCCTGTGGATATTGGTGTGGTGCTCAGGAATGATACCGACCACAGTATGCAAGTATTCCTGCAGGGATCAAGATGACATATCTGCTTTACGTATTCTCTTAGTCTATGGTTACCTTTCAAGCAATAAAACTAAAATGAATTCAACCCATGAAATCCTAAATTGCAGTGTTGGAGGCAATATGGTTTTCAACTGGAGCTGAGTTTGAAAAACACTTGAAGGGATTTACAGTAAATGGAAAGAATCCTTCTTCCCCTCTATTATCATCATAAAAGTACCACGAGCTCAAACTCATCTGTTCTCCACTCCACTTTTAGGTGATCTCTGACCACCACAATGAAGGCAAACACATTCTTCCTGTAGTTACTTAGCTCTTTAAGAAAAATAAAAAATAAAAAACACAGAACAACAGTAAAGAGACCCACACGAAAAGATGCTTTGTCATCAATGCCTGGTACACAGCTACTTAACTCAAAGCAAACACCTTTCCACAACTCTGCTGGGCTGATAATTCCTAACAGTTTTTATCTTAGTATACTTAAAATAGGTATGCGACGAGCCTTAGTAACTACCAGTGAAATCCAGCTGAGCACAAAGCAATACAGAATGCACTTCTAAGTCTCTAGGTTGGCCTATAAGGACTTCATCAGAATTCAAAAGCTCTTCAGGGACAGAGACAAATATAACTGGGAGACCTACCTAATTGAGCATCACTAACATTTTGAATATAAAGTAGTTAATTCCCTGAAAAATAATTCAATTAATCACACACTTATTAAGAGGGATGTCTTTTCTTCTCACCATACAGGCATGCTTGTACTGTTACGACACGTGGGGAAACAAAAAGCATCATGCCCTCTGTAGAAAAGGTTTTGTATTCCCCTGCATCAACATTTAGAAGAAAAAAAAACCAAAAGACTGGCCACAAAATTTAGCTATCTTCACCCGACAGTCATTCCTACCTAACTCTTCACTGCAGCCTCAGATTAAGGAGAAAGGAAGATTACCATATATACCGTTTAAAATATTCCAACTCACTGACTGTTTTGGTGAGGAGGGGATTGAAATCCCTGGAACAGAGTTGTCTTGCAAGACATTAATTCCTCTTTAGCGTCAAATGGAAACGAGAGCATACAGCACAAGGGGTTTATGTTCCTGAAGAAAAAGAAATGAGCTAAAAATAAAGAAATCTAGAAAAAAAAATCTCACCAAGCCATTAAACACAAGTCAAAACAATACAGTTGATAAACAAAATAAGAGTTTCTTAATATGGAAGAAAAAAACCAAACCCCTTCCTTTCAACTCCATATGGAGCAACTTGAAAGATCAAGTGTTAAAATAAGAATGCACCACATGAGTGGGGTGGTAAGAGGTAAAAAACACAGGTCAGATGCTTACTTTAAAATAAACAAAGCAAGCTACCCTATTGCAGGCTACAAACTTAACCCTCCACATTATTTATGATTAGCTAGTACTCTACCACAGAACACGTGCTGGAGGAGGAGAGGGTAATTGTCATGTTAAACGGTTGAAGTCTGGGTTTAACTCTTGGTGTTACTGTATTGTTCATTTACTAGATGCTGTACCAATAACCTAAAATGTATTTCCATCAGCTGTTAAAAAAAGCTTCTGAAGTCTTTCACTGGCAGGTCAACAAAATCACTTGGGGGGCGGGGGGAAAAGCAAGAAAAAGTCTTGCTGTAACCTCACAAACTTCGTAAGACACCAAAACCACTTGGTAAACATTGAGGGGGAAAAAGCCAGCTATATTTAGTCATTTCAGGATCTGGCTGCACCTTCAGAGACTTTATTCATTTCACATGCCAGGAGAAAGAGTTAAACTAAACCCACATTCAGTACCACTTCAGCAACACACTGGCAAGTCCATGCAAATAATTATTGCATTAGCCTTTCAGTGCTAGCAGTAAACACACAAGAAAAATCGGAACGGTGCATTCATTCTCCCTGGCCACTTTGCCAGAGCTGAAGGAATCAAATCTGAACACAAGGCGACACCAAAATCCACAGGCAAAAATCACAGAGAGAGATTTTTGACTTCTGTTCCATTTGATCAATCAAAGAGCACATCATTACACATGCAAAACAGGATCTCCCAAATATAAGAAAAGCGAAAACTTCGATAAAGCAACTAAGTTTTGCAGCACACATGTCGCCATGTGATGTTTCAATTAATTCCAAGTGAGTCTGGTATCAATGAGAAGGAAAAGCTTGCCCCAGTGTCTGGCACACATTGCCAGGCTGCTGCCGTGACTGAACAGGCCCAAGTCTTACACAGAGGATTTGCTCCCATGGCCTTAAAAACCAAAACTTAAGGATTTGGCGAGTTGAACAGGATGTGCTAATGTCAATTGTCAGAAAAGGTATTTTTTAAAAGAGCTGAAACAGGCAGACACCTCTCGCACAAGGCGTAACAAGCTACAGTTATTGCCAATTCAATATATTTCTTATTTAGGCAAAAAGCTCAGTTCCCAGACGAATGACAGATTTGCACGTTACGCAGTGTGACACTACACTACTTTTACTACCGCTGGAGAATTAATCAGCTGTGTTTCGTTCCACACAGTACGGCTGCGAGCAGGCAAGGTGGCATGGCAGCGCCCACAGCCTTCCACGGTGCTTCTAGTCTCTCTGAAGGGAACGACATCAACAAGTTACCTGAGCAACGTGGCTAACATTCTAAAATAAACCCCCGAAAAGCTTTGCTGCCCACATTCACCCGTTGAAGGAAAGCTGCACACACTTCAGCTCCAATAAGGTTTCTAATTAAGAAAGGTCTTCTGCCATAATAAGCCATTTTACTCTCCAAAAGTATTTCAAGTTTGAATGCAGCCAAGTCCTCCTCATCTTAGTAGTCCAACACGACTCAATTCTATATTTATCCAGCTTTGTAAAAAAATCAACGCTCGCTGATTTCTTCCTTTGTTTGGCAGAGAAAGAAACAAACATTATGTGAAATTACAGGAATCCAAACCCAGATATCTGCGCGTATGCACCCTGTGAGGTACAACCACACTGGTTTAAAAACCACACTTAAACAGAGCAAAACAAGCAAACGCACAAGCTAAAGGCTAAAGTATTTCTACTGTACTTTACAATCCACAAATATCTTCTCACAAATAAATCCTCAAAAACGCTAGAATGTTAGAATTGGTTGCGATGAGCTGCACTGGCAGAAAGGGAGGCTGCCATCTATGCTCAGATCGTTCTGAAGTAGATCCTGTCCCTCTCGCTGAGGGATTCTTCCCGTCTACCGATGATACTCCTCTTCTACTACTGGTGGACTACGTCAGCTACAGATTTAGAAAAGAATTATGGAGGAGAAAAATAACTAACCAGGGCACTGGGTTATTTTCCTTCCTAAATTCCAACCTGAATGCCCTCAGTCAATAAAACGTTCATCTCCAACTGCCCAGCACGATAATAATCCCTTAACATCAACACAAATTGTGCCATTCTCTTGTTTTTGCTTTGCTTATATAGAATTTTAAAATATTGTTTAATAATTATGCCTTTCAGTGACCAAAACTGTTCACATCACATCCTTTATTACAATTCTTCCCAATTATGTAACTGAAAGACATGTCATCCTGCACACACTCTGGCACCTAAATGAAAAAAATATGTAACAGTTTAAAATAGGAACCTCACGCTTCTCCCCCAAATGCAAATCACTTCTTCGAGAGGAGGGAAAGCCCCAAATATTACATTCCTACATGTAAGAAGTAGAGATAAACACTTGAAATAATTTTAAAGACAGAATACATCAGAGGAACGTTGCTCTGGCACCTTTTGTGCAGGTTGTTTAAATGCTAGTCAGCGACAACAACAGAAAAATCTCTCATGACAGAGAATCCTAGTTCCTAAATACGAAAAAGAAACTCGTATAAGGCACAATTACATATAGACAGTTAATGTAATGACATTAGAAAGCTTATAGCCTTCCTTATGCTATGGAAAAACAAGTTACCAGACTGTGAAAAAGGTTGAAAATAAATACTGTTTATATTACCAACTCCATACCAAACCAGGGGTTTTTTCCCCTTACCACTGTCTACAAATTATCTGGTTTTGTTGCTCCTTTGCACCTCCCAGAACCCCCTTTCCCCCACTGCTCACAACAAATCTAGTCTCTGTATGAACAGGACACGACAGTTTTACACTTAAGCATTAAAAAAAACCCCAAACCTCTTGCTAAATTATCTTGTCTTCCCCCCACACACACACCTTAGAGAACTCCAGTTTCTCAACTCTGGAAATCAATCACCTGTCAAAGGAGGCACTGGGACTTAGTTTTTTCTAAGGCGTTCCATCCCCTTCACATCTCAAAGGCAGGTAAGAAACGACGGGAAAAGGCAGCTCCTTAAACTCACAGAATTCACTGCCTGCCCAGTGAGAATCAGAACGGTGTCTCTTCTTCATCCTTCACGACTTCAGTACAAACCCTCGGAGCACAAACCCCAGCAGCTGCACCTCCAATCTTCTCCTCCTCTGGACAAAACCTCCTCTTAGTTCACACCGCAGCCAGCAGCTCCTCCTCCCCCCCGCCACCTTCCTGCGGTGGGCAACTCCTCGAACCTTTCCTACCTTCGCTTCTTTTCCTCCACGACCCTTTTTGGCTGCCGAACACCAAGGGGCAAGACTCCTGGGAGGGGGAATTTGGCTGCTCGGGGATGTTCCTCACCCAGCGAGGCAGGACAAAAGCTGCTGCTGCTCTCCAGGCACCACACACACCCCGAGCACAGCACCCGGCCACCCAGCCCAGGACGAGCTCCCCTCGGCTCTGCCCACACTCCAGGGCCTCACAGCCCACCCTGAGCCCTGCAGCAGCCCCAGGGGCAGCCTCGGCCCCTCCAGCTCCAGCTCCAGCCCGGCCAGAGCCGCACAAGTTGCGGGGCAGCCCCGGCCCGGCCCCGGGGCTCCCCCCCCCCGCTGCCGCCGCCCCTCCCCCGCTACAACTTCCCCCCGTTCGGCTCCGGTAGGGCCGGGAGAGAGGGAAGGAGAGGCGGGGGAAGGGCGGAAAAGAGGAGAGAGGGGAGAAAGGAGGAGGGAAGGAGGGAGAACGCTCCTTCCTTCGCCTTCCCCTCACCTCCAGCCGCCCCCCCTCAGC
>WEIS01076151.1:0-13607 GCA_013389965.1 Todus mexicanus | reverse complement strand
AGTGTTTAGTGTTTTTGAAGTAGACTACAGCAGTGTCGGTAGCCCAGGAAGGTAGTGACATACCAGTTGATTTCCAGATTACAAAACATGTTTGAATCCCTTTCAAAAGTAGCTTTTCGCCATTACATACAGTTGAGTGTATTTTTTTTGTTGTTAATGGAGTGAAATTCTTTCTAGTATTGTGCTTTCTCCTCCGTTTTTTACGTCTTGCTGAAATGGTCACGTAAGGAATATCATTATTAATCAGTTGTTATTTTTCTATAATTCTGAACAAATCCATTGAATAAATGGTATCATATAGGACAGAATATATAGAATCTTTTTAATTTAGTCAAGGATTGTCTAACATCAAAAAATGCTGTTTGATTTCGTGGTGTGAAAAATCAGTGTATTAAATAAAAGGAAAGTAACTGTCTTTTGCACAAATTCTTATCTGAAAGGTCTTATAATTATATCTCCTAGTTAAATTACTTACCTCAGTTCCTTTTAAACTTTTTTACGTAGTGTAGCCACAAATTATATGACAAGCCTGAGTACTATTCTATTTTCTTTTCCTCCTCCCCATTTACTTGAAGTCCCGGCTCGTTGAAGTCAATGGAAGACTGCTCATTGTGTTCTCTGCAAACAAGGCTTAGAACAGAGTACTTGGCTTTTCTTTCTTTCACTTCTGCTTTCTCACTTCTTTCCTGTTTGTTTATCATGTCATTCTCTTTATGTGTGAAAATGGAAATGGCATGCAAAAATGATATTTTTAAATAGATCAGCTGGATTTTGACATGTATTGTTTGGAGATCAGCATAGATTTCACTGAAAGAACTTAGCAGAATCTTTCACTTAGTGCTAATATAGGAGAGCTTTTTTAAAAAACATTAAACTTTTTGACTGAAAAAGTTAACAAGGTATTTTATGATCTAATAAAAATGTAAGTATCCTCCTATACAGAAATCCACAGAATTTCCAAATTGTTACAAGTACTTAGAGCATCCTGCTTACTTTTACGTTAAAGGTTATGTTTGTGGATATTTTTGGTTGTGCTTTGGTGGCGTTGGTTTGGGTTGATTTGTTTGTTGTTTTTTTAAAAAAGAAAAGTTAGTTTCTGCAAGCAATTTACCCTTCAGTACTTTTTAATATTTCCCGTGGTAGGCAGGCACTCACAATTGCAGGTTTGAAAATCAGAATTTTCAAATTCTAATCCTGACAGGAGTGTAGGCTGAAGGTATTTGCAGCTGCTTTCTATATTCTCAAGTATTTTATCATATTTTCTAGTCTAAATAAGATCTATAAGGACAGTGTCATAAGACTTATTACCTATATTATGGACTTATGGTAAAATGGTGGCATTTCCATTTCAACTAAGTAGAGTTAGAAATTATGAAGCTTTCTGACAATCATGGACACAGCTCCTACATATAGGGATTTGCTTTTGCTGTGAAGTAGCTGTAAGTCTCACATCTGTCATGTAAATGCTAAGTAACTTGAAAATTCAGTTTTTAAATCTGCAGAATTGTCAGTCTGAAGTGTTCAGAATTATATATCCACCTCTGCAAAGTTTTAGCATTGACTTGAAGTGATTAAGTGTTTGCCAGATTATTTTTTATTATCTATCTCCTTGGTCTCTGATTTCATGTTTTCCACCTTTTCTTTTTAATGGCAAGGTATACAATCTTTTAGAAGACCTGACATTTTTGTTGACTCACAATAGCCCAAGAGACTTAGGTCTTTGTGAGATGCTTAAAGTATCAGGGGACAAAAATGAAACTAAAATCAAAATCCCTGATGAGATACAAATTTTATGTTACAAAATTTGCTCATTTTTAAGGGTGAGGCAAATACCCTAAACAAACAGCTTTAGATGGTGAGTCTAGGAATTGTCCTAACATCTAAGCTTCAGAAGGTGCAAAAAGTTTATTTTGTTTTGCTCCAAATCTGACACACTGTATCTTAGCGTGTCAAAAGTAAACAGAAGCGAGGACAAATAGAAGATGCATTTCCAGGGACTGATACATCTACCACATGAACAAGTGGAATTAAATGAGTGCATGCATCTGTATTTCTGAGTACAGAAGAGAGAAGAAAAACAAGGCTAAGTTTTGGGGTTGCAGAAAAATCCTAGGGAGGACGAGGTCTACAGGCTTAAGTGCTGAGAAGGAGTCTTGGAATCTGAGCAAATGAAATGCTTCTTGTTGAGTCCTGCCATCGTCAGGGAAATGGAGCTTTGTCTGCTCTTTGCAGATGAACAGAATTGCTTGGAGGGGATACACAGCTTCACTGCCAGTTTTGCCTTCTAACTAGAATCAACTCTTAAAGACTCTTGAGTTTTTGGCTAACTGCTTGGAGAACACAAGATAGGATTTTGTATATTTTTCCTCAGCCTGGCTTGCCACAATAAACTGTTTAAGTTTTTGCATTGATTACTTTCACTACCCACTTATAACACAAAAACATTAGTCGTTGTTCGGCTATAGATACAGCCTATATAAGCAGCAGTATTTCCTTCCAAGTAGCTGAAACTGCTGCCACTTTCTTGTGGGGCTGAAATGTCTGTATTTTTGCTTTACATATGGCACATGAAAAAGTCATGCCTCTTCTAAGGGCTCCCAGGAAAACAGTATCAAGGACCGAAGTAGGTGTGTATGTATATACATAAATGCATAGCTGCAAGGCCTTTCCTTATTTGTCCATATTTCTGCTAGCATTTTTACCCTGTTCTTCCTATTAATCCCCTTGCTTTTTCCCTTCCCATTGCACTCCCCTCTTCTTAGGAAAGCTCCACCTTGCCCCCCTCAGTTCTTCCTTTCTTGACCACTCTGCACTCTTTTCTCTGACACTTCTTCACAGAAAAAATTTTCAGATCCTTCACCTGCTGAGCATTAGCTCTTCTGTGTGCTTGTAAAGCTGCTTTATTGTGATGTGAGATCCAACTAGGGAGAGAAGGGTAAGGAGCAGCTATGGTGCTTCTCCTCTGCTCAAAAATGCACAGTGTAGTCTCCTGTTGCTGGAGTAGAGCTGCAGGGGAAGCAGGGCTTGGCACACGCAAGTCAGGCTGAGGAGCCTCACAGCAGCAGAAACAGAGTGACAGCGGTGGCATGTGTCAGCTCTCACCAAGTATGACACAGCAGCATGGAGGTTTTCAGTGTTGTAAAGACAGACCCCTAAGTTTGGGGCTTCTCTGAAATAAAAAAAGCAAAACACAAATAAAAACTCAGCTGAATGAAAGCTGAACGTAAAAAAAAAAAGTGTGTTAGTTCCAGGTTCTGTAAAAAGCAGCGGCTTTGGAATAAATCTGACCTGACAGTGACCTTCAGAATAGGCCGATCTTCCCAAAGGAGCTTCCTAATTTGTACCTATAATGAACACATCATCTATACAACTGATTCCTGCATTTGAACTGGGCCATGTTTGTTCCATTATATGATGAAATACAGATGTGTTTCCAGACACACCAGGAAGCTATTTCTAAATCATCTTTTGCCCCACTGCTGACTAAATAAAGTGATTCCAGGCTTTCAGGATTTAAACCAGGTTCCTATCTAAACAGTTGTTGAGGGTTGCTTTATAGTCCCCGTAACCGCAGAGAAAGTCCTGCTATTTCACAGGATGCTTGCCCAGCACATGTAGAAAATTATGGAGTTAATAGCTTACGCTAACCATTTTCTCCCACAGTTATCAGAAGCTTTATTCTGTACTGTAGCGTGCACAGCCCTCACACTGACAAAGAAACTGAAGCCTGTCCTTTTCTAACCATATGGTCCTTATGTTCTTTCTAGCAAGGAAAAAAATCCAACGAAACAACAACAACCTCGTCTATATGCTTGTTTCCCAGGACTGCTTTCTGAGAGGTGGCCCTTAAAAATCTCTGAGAATAGAGCTGCAGCCCCTCTGAAGAGAAAACTGGGACTAACTTCCCCTGTAGGTAGTTACCTACAAATTTCTGTGGTTAGCAAAGATTTCTTGGCTTTGTGAGCTGTTGTGTCGGTATCTGTGGCTTCTCTAGCCGTTGTGTTAGGATTAACCATTGATTACCCCATTATCATTATTCTTCTGTCCTTCACTCTTCTGAAAGAGACTGCCCTGAGCAGTTGCACTCAAGTGGTGCCTGGAGAGAGCTTTTTTTATATATTAAAATAAGAGATAAAATCGTCTTCAATAGATTTAATGTTAAAGTAACATTTATGTATCACGTCAATGCTGATAGAAAGGCATGGAGTATCACCTGTGTGGCTGCAGAATAGCCTGCCTCTTCTGTGCTCTCGCCATTTAGATCTTGCTTTTATGAGCAGGAGTGCAAGGATAATTGGAAAGATCTTCTGCTTCACCATACCGACCCTGGGCATTTACATGTGTGTTTTGAAATCCCTGTATGTATGTATATAATAATCACATTATTTCACATGGGAAAATTTCTTTGCAATCTGTAAACCCCCTAACCATTATGCTTCTCAAGAATGTGGCTGGACATTGGTATATTTTGCCTAGATTTGAAAAACAAGTTAGTTCTCCTGGACTGTTTAGACCAGGTTGTCTTAACCTCCTGCAAAAGGCAGTTATTGCTTTCAGAAGTAGCAGGATTCTCCCTCTTTCTGACAACAGTAGGAGCAGTCAGATAATTTTCCTGGCCTGATTCTATCCTAATTCTGTAGCAGCCCTGTCTCCCTGTTCTGCTGTAGAGCAATAGCTGTCAGTTTGCGTGACTCTGGTGATCTTTTCTGATGTTCCAGTTTTTCCCCAGCTGTTGGGCCGACTTGCTCCATCTAACCCAATCATGACCTGTTTGGGCTTGGAGAAAATACAGCCATTGGTTCACATAGTAAATAAATGTGTAGACATGGTGCTTCAGGACATGCTCTAGAGGTGAGCATGTAGGGGGTTATTTTGTGGGTTTTCGAACTTGTGTTTGATCAAGGTATTTAGGTTTTTGTTGTTGTGGGTACGGTTGGACTTGGTGATCTAAGAGGTCCTTTCCAACCATGAATATTCTGTGATTCTGTGTATTAAGACTTCCCTCATGGCGGGAAGCATTCTGCTCACCCGGGAGGGTGAGGTGCACTTTTACCTGTCACTGGGGTTTGTATTGACCGTCTTTATGCCACCTCTTCCCCTGCTCACTCCCCTTGCACCAACTTGAGCAGCAAGAGAGGCTTTTGCAGCGCTGTTTCCCTGGCTCCTATCAACTTTCGTCTTGTGGGTAATGAAGTGTACGTACCTGCAGACCCAGCTGCCTGAATGCTGTAGAAGGCATGTGTATGTCGAACTACAGGGAGGGCTCTTGGAAAAAAACAAAACAACAGGAACCAACTTCCTTGTAATGTGATCAGAAGGGGACAAAATGAGTTTGAGTACACTGGGTGCGTTTTGAAGGGAGGCAATAGCTCGGGGTTTTTCTAGGCAACTTTGATATGCTATAACTCCTTTTCCTCTTTTCCTTCTCAAAGCTTAGATCTCGGCTGCAAAGATTCCATGTCCTGGCTGAGCACCCCCAGGAAACCCTAATCCAGCACCTTTATGAATCTGACTCGGTTAGATATGGTGCCAGAAGGTGTATGTGTTTCAGGACCAGCTGGGGAAGCAGCTCTGCTGTGACTTTCTCACAGGAGATTTAACAAACTGTTTCTTATATTGCAGCCTTTACAAAAGGGGTTTTTTGATGCAGTTTTATCTTCCTTCATGAAGCGCTTTTTGTAAGATTTACCTGATGTTTTTTGGCTTGCCGAAATCATTTGGCCTTGTGTGGATGATAGTGATGAAAGGTTAGAAGAGTTAAGTCACTTGACTTAAAGACAAATCTTAAAAGGAATTAATTTATGGCTTGATGAGCTTGCGTTTTGCATGATTTTATGTGATCATCAGGGAAAATATATGAATGCAACATTAAAAATCTACTTAGATCAAATGCAGAAGGTTATATACTGATTCTCAAAGCCTCTTTTCTAAAACAATGACGGAAGTCATATTTACAATAAGCGAAACCACTGCCAGGAGTTTCTTAGACTAAATTTTGTACAAGCACAACCTCAAATGACTCATTTTTGGTGCTAGCCAAGTTTCCTCTTGGAAATTTCCTTTTGGGGTACTTTTTCTTCAAGGACTCATTTCAACTGGAACTTTTAAGTTAATTCAGCCTGACTACAATAACAGTTTGGGGATGTTTTAAATCACATTTATTATTGAGTTACTGTTCAGAACATTTTACTGATAATACGCAACAGTAGCACATACATAGATGTTCCATTCCACATACCTACGATTCGACAAACTCTGCATTTGTGGTTGTTTTGGGGGTTTTGGTGTGGGTTTTTTTGCTGGTGCATTACCTTCAGAAAAATTTATAGGCCTGTTAAAATGGAAGAGGAGGGGCCACTGGTATTGAGCTGTGCGTGACTCTTTCCAACTGTCGATATCAAAGCTCCCAGTAAAAACAAACAGCTCAGATTGCATATGGTACACAGGGACTTGCATGACTTGAAGACTTTCTGAGCTTAAACAGCATTAAAGCTCAACTTTACTTCTCCTGATCAGGCTGACACCACATGCCCTGAGCTAAGACAGCCCCCTCAACAAATTGTTGCGGGGAAATAACTAAGCGTATGGTCATCAACTCATGCCATATTTTCCTCACAACACCATCAGCAAGCAGATGCTTTATGTAATCAGAAATTCCTGCTTACTAACAGAGAAATCAGAAATATGACACATTGCCCAACATTTGGGCTTTTTTTTTTTTAATTACAAAATGGCTACAGGAATTTAAAATATGTAATATAAAACTAGTGAGTGTTTTCTGTAATTTTCCTAAAAACATGGAGCCTCCCTAATCACCATTTCCAGGCCCTTTCTCTTGTCTCATTAAGCCAATATCTCTTTAGAAATAAGGTTGTGAGATTACTGTTTGGGGTTTTTTGTATCCTGGTGACTTCTTATTATTTTGCCCCTGTGGCCTTGCTCCTTTCACCTTTGTCCAAGTCATCTGTGAGGGCTGGCCTGTTCCATCACCCCATCCCTACAGAAAGGTGACAGGGATCTTATTTAGAATGTCCTGGTTTTCAGAGATTTGAAGTTATATTCTTTGCCTGTGGGCAGGACACTCTATTGGACACTGACCCTTTCTTCCCAGAGGAACAGGGTTTCCCCAGGACCTGACGTGAATGTGGGAAGCATCAGAAGCTCTTGAAGCACACATAAGAAGGGGGGAAAAAAAGCATTAGAGTTGCTCACCCCCTTTCTCCTTGGTCTTCTCAAATTCTCTTCAGTCTTGTGACCTTTCTGTCTGGCTCCCCACTGCCCTTAAATGCTTTTTCTTCTCTGGTGTCCTCACAGTTCATTAGTTTCCCTGTCCTCCAAAGCAAGGATTCACATTTGTAACTTGCTTTCTTTTTCAAAAATACTTGAACTGTATTTACCCCAAATAATACTAGGTGTCTTTGTGAAAGATTTTTGCATTACTAATATCTACGTGATTGGCTTTCAGAATTCCTTCTGAGGATCAAATGCAAACTGCCACTGGGTATAGAGTAAGGTAATATTACACACCCTTGAGTTGGTAATCAGTAAGGTGGAAGCCATTCTTGATATCAGAATCCTAATATGTTCCATAGTCTCTTAGGATCAGAAATTTAGACGCCTATTCAGGGTGCCAAATGTTGAATGTTAAGAATATTTGGAGCATTGTTGAAAGTGGCGATTTGATCCACTAAGGATATGCGAGAGTAGAAAAAAACAGTTTATCAAAATTTTATCACTTAGGAAAAGCTGTGTTTTTCAGGCCATATCTTGAAAAGCACAGGCAGATGTGACCCTAAGCTTATGACTCTACCCTTACCTTGGATCCCCATGAGGCACACCAAGTTTCAAGGCAATTTGAGCAAGTATGTGGATTTTAGAGCACTTAAAGTGTCGACCTTTAAACAGAAATAGGTACTCAACCTTGGAGAGCCTGCACTCCCTGATAATTAACAGGAGGATTTAGTTTTTAAACTGCATTGTGGGAATGTAAAAGCTCTTTGTTGATATTATTAAAATGGAATTTTTGAGCTATGACAGCTCTAGATTTTGCTTTTGCAGATTCTAATGAATAACGCTGCTTAGAACACATCAGAGCAGAGCTCTCCTTAAGAGAGAGCTACTTACCTGCTGTATTCTGGAACTGTCATAAAATGCTAAAATGCACTTTATTGTGCATTTTCAGAAACCATTTGTATTTCCTGAAAAAAAAAAAAAAAGCTTGCAACATGTATGATTTTGATCTGAAGTCAACTGCAAGCAGTGGCAGATGTAAGCAAACAGCCTAACCAGCACGGGCAGTAGCATGCCTCTCAACAACTCTGGAACATACAGTGTTGCAGTGCTTAATTTGTTATGCACAAGAGCGTATTGTGGCGTTAAGTATAGATTTAGTGATTGTTCTCATCCACACCATCTGGCCAGTTGTTGCTGTGTGTTATGGTAGCATCCACTGGTTCCAGTAGAGGTTAGATCCTTACCGTGGTAAACATTGAAAGAAAAACAAACAACCCCAAAACAAACAAAAAAATCCCCAAACAGTAAAAACAAAGCTAAAAGTGCAGATAAAAATAAAAAGATATAGTGACAGGAAAAACAGAAACAACAAGGAGATCGATAGCGGAGGTAGAAAGAGAATTCAGCTCTTTTTTCATACCTGCGTACCTCAGCGTTTTTCGAGGAACATCCATGTCTACTCTAGAGTACAAAATATGCACTTAGTTGATATTCTAGCAATAACCATAAACCTTTCCCTTAGTTCCATCTAATCTTGTGCATTCCTCGGGCCAGCTTCAAGCTTTCCTAAGAACTAGGACAACGTGTTTAGCAATGCTCCTTCAATCCTTCTCGATCTCACAAATCTTAGACAACCGTCTGGATTCTGTGGTCTTTTCAAGTATGTTCTGGTTGCGGTCCAAACTGTAAGTGAAGACTTTAAAACAGTAGGATGTTTTCTCAAATTCTGGAGACAGACTTACAGTTGGTATAAGCGGCCATAAAACTTTTCTGTTGCCTACTTATGTCTGTCTTTTGTTGCCAATTCATCTGCAAAACACTCTCCTCACAGCACAGCGTACTTGTGTTTGAGATGGTTTTGCTCATATGAAACCAGCCTTTACATAAGTAAGTCCAAGTTCTTCATCCTCAGTGTAGCTTTGGTATTTGCACACCTATGTTGGGTGCAGTCCAGCGCTTTCTCACTTCTGCATTTGTCATTCAAATGCTGTTTGTTTCTTTTCTTGCCTCTCATTATCACAAATGTCAGATGAGCATGGGCCTACCTCAGAACCTTTTGGCTCCCCAGTAAATAGCAATATCCCAAGTTGAAATGTGTCAAGTATATATTGTTACCCTTTACTCGTAGACCTTCAAGCAGTGTCTTTCACTACCTCTGGCAGAATGTCTCCTACAATCTATCCTGAAAAATGAGTATCTAGTTGCTTGGATAAAGGAACTGTGACATAGATGTATTAAATATTTCTATCAAGTGCTTTTGGTGCACTGCTTTTGCGAGTGTATTAATAAAAGAATCACACGTACAGTCTGGCCTGCTTGGGCCTTTTTTAGAATCCTGGTGACTTATTGGCCAGCATTTTTGTATTTTATCATAAATTCCCTTGTCTTCAATGGTTACTGAAGATGTGAATTGTGATTTCCAAGTTGCACAGTTAATACCACAGGTCTTCACATGCATGTGTGAGTGTATATGATGATATGAGTGTGTACACGTAAAAAAGTCTTTCTAATTTCCTTTTATCTTCATCATCTTATTCACATAGTCTTTTACCATCATGAACAGTAGTAAACCAGGGGAAAGGAAGTGGAATCTACGTTGCTCCAGTGAGAGTTCACTCTTCTGGAACAAAACCGACATGTTTTCATTCACTAAAGGAAGTGAATATAAACAGAACAAGATACATTTCCAGGGTTTAATTGAAGTACAGATCGAAAACGTAACTAATGGAAGTGTAAGTAGTTAATACTTCAAATAATTTAGTTGAATTCACAGGCAGATTTAGATGTTAAAATTGCTAAGCCTCGGTATCTTGGATATTTTTTTCATTCTTAGTTGTTTTATGCATGTCATCTTAGAAGATTTCCTTAGCTTGAAAAGAGCCGTGGAAGGGAAAACCCTCTGGCCTGTTGGCCTGACACTGGAGACACAAATTTGAATATCACATCAGACAAGCTAACTTCTTACTGGGCTGTCACCCTCGCAAGTTCTTTGTCTTCTAAAATGTAGGTGTTTTGGGATGTGGAAAATTACCTTGTCTGTACTTTTCATGGCCATGTGGTATTAAAAGACAGACAACTAACAAGGGAACATCTTTACAGGAGGGCAAAGCAGCATTTAGACCTGTGGGAGATGACTCTTTCCCCTCTCTCTCTTTTTCTCTCTCACACACATATGCACACACTCAGATACGTGCACACGCAGCCAAGCCGAGCCCTGAGTGATCAATGCACCTGCTGGGCCAGGCTCCTGCTGAAATCACAAGCGAGTTCTAACAAAACAACTGCCTTCGTGGCCTCCTGTAGCATGCTCTTCAGGATACTGCGAACATATCCACCTAAAATCATGGTTTGTTTGCATCCTAACTGAAGCAGCTTTAAAGGGGGAAATGGGAATTCAGAGCTGCCAGCTACAGTATCTCTGCTATCAGTTCACCAGTAAGGCCTAGTACAGACCTGCGGAGCCTCTGGATAAATTGTATTTTCCAAGGGTTAATTAAGCTGTCTTGAGCTTCTGCATGAAGGGGAACAAACTGGCACTTGCAGCGTTTTCTGAAACCTGCTGTCGACATTACAGTCCCTGCTGCTTTTAGCTGTATCGATCCGATGCCTGACCTGTGAAATCCTTGATGGCTGCTAACACTGGAAGCTTACTGGAGCTTTCCAAGGGAGCTTCAGGACAGCTTGTGTAGTCAAGTACAATTACCTGTCCCTCCAGGAGAGCCAATTAGTTCACAAAGAGCTGGAGCAGAACAAATGTTTTGTGTAAGATTTCGAATCTTTTTTTTTTTTCTCAAAAAAAGCTTTGTTCTGTCCGATTCTTTTGTTTCTAATTTTATGATTATTGCTCTGCTTATGACAATCCACATTGCATTTCCTTACATGTCTCATAAAGGACCTCTTGGGCATGAGAAAACAGATTTACAGTTATTTTATTTTTTTTTTAACAGCAAAAGGCCTTATGATGCAAAAGCCAGCTTTGGTGATTTTAAATATCATAGACCTAAAAGTAGAATGCTCACATATTGAGTATTTTTCAGAGCCTTAGATTAATGTGTTTAAAACTGACAGCATATGTAGATANAAAACGTTGGATGGTTAACAGCCGGTGCTGAGACATGTCCTGGGGTCAGTGATTATGAGTTTTGTAGGTATTGCACAGCTCGTAGCCTGTTGCTGAAAATGGAATCCTTGGGGTTTTGATTTTTTGGTTTTGTTTGGGGATTTTTAATCTTCCCATAGAAGAGTGGTAGAAACTAGCTTCCAGTTTTAGGGCTGAGGGTTCAATGACATATCCATTACATTTGGATTCCTTCCAATCCTAAGAACTCTTGGCATTGCCGTTCTGCTTGAGAAATGGAAGGCAGGAGAGTGGGCTGCAGACCTTTTCATTTCAAGGTCACTGGTTTGATGGGGTCTGGGTTAGCAGTGACCAAAAGTTATTACTGCATGATGACTGTTTTGGTTTCCAGTGTGAAATAAGCCGATGGTCTTTTAGTCCAATTCCCAGCTGAAGAATGTTCGTAGTACAGCAGCCACCATGACAACTGACACTAATTGGCACTCTGCTTAGCAGCGATAGCAGATAGCTGAAGGATGGAATGGACATTAGGAAGGATTTATATTCTAATAGTCTGTGGTTGTCCTTCCAAAAGAGGCTTGAAATGCTGCAGGACAGTGGCAGCAAGACATAACTTGCTGTTTTTCCCTGTACAGGTGTGTCTTGTAGGGGATGCAGACTTCGTGCTATCAAGTTGGCAGTTCTCGCATGTAGGAGAAAAAAAGAGTAGATCCACTGGGAAGATGACCGTAACTTTTTTCTTTTACCAGAGTAAATGGTAAAAATGTCTTACCCTTTTTTAGCCAGAGTAAATTACCGTGTGATTTGTTAGAAAATTGGAACCACTTAGATTTACAGCTGAAAAAAAACCCTTGAGTCAGTCCTTATGCAGAATAAAAAAAAAGACTTTAATATGCATGAACTGGTGAGGACTTTGTGAAAGTTGGAGTTTCCAAGCCTTTTGCTAAAGCTTGAGAAAATGCAGGAAAGGGATTTTGTTTACTCACCTCCAGAGTTTACTTGTCTTGTTACTGTAAGTGTCACTAAATCACAGGCATCAGTTCAGAAGGAAATGTAAGTTTGGCTTATGTGCTTTTGTCAGCTTCTTTTCATCAGCTTTAGGAACTTGTCTCTCCAGTTGGACTGGATGTGTTATGATCCAACAGGAAAGAGGCTTTAGGAGAGAAATCCACTGCAGAAGCTGCCACAGTAAAATTTGCTGTTGTCAGGGTGTTGGAAATTCATGGCTTGGATTGACCAAGTGGCATCACATAGAATCTGGAGGACTAAGATTTATGAATGTGCCTGATTAACCTTCAGGATGGTAAGGCAAGGTGCTTAGCATTTGAAGGGACTCTCACTGAGTTTCAGAGATTTCCAAGAAATATACTGGCAGTGATAGAGGAAGATGATCCTGCAAAGGGTGAGGTGATATGCCTTGTAGGTAGGTTTTGTTTGAACTGGCTGTTCCCACAACTACATTCAGCCTATGGTCTTAGCAAATGGTTTGGGAAGGAAGGAACCACATGAAGAAATTTTATCTGACTTCCACTGGATTACCTACATCCTGCACTAAGTATCGACAAATGCCTGATCCTTTGTGCATTACATGCTCTCATAGTAACTGTGCTGAGCTATAAAATGATCAATTATTTATATGGGGAGCATAGCAAGTCTGAGTGGCATTTCTGTAACCTGGAGCTTTGCAATTAATAAATAAAACCATTCCTTCTACTATCAGTGGCCTGTATCCTTGCTTGCTGAGCTGCACGCTGGGCAGCCAGAAGAGGAATTCTAAGGGCACAATGCCATACATTTGCTTTGCCAGTGTATTTACTTGGCAACGTTGTCAATATTATCTACCTTGCTTAGAAGAAAAAGATATTACTGGGAAAATCTCTACAGCAATATTAGATGAAGACTTAGTCACTTGCTGAGGAAACATCACAAATTATATTGTAGAAAGCCTTCAGAACAATTCCTTTATTTGGATTTCTCTCTCTCTTCCCTGCTACTTCTTACTGAGTCTAGGAAAATTTCCATGATGTGGTGGGTAGGAAGCACAAAGTTGGCAGTCAGGAGTGTTAAGCACCACAAATGCCACAGTATTCTGTGCAGCGTAGTGATTTTTGTCCTTCGGGTCAGGGTTAAGCACAGTACAGCAGCACTTTCAAACTGACTTAGGAGTATGAGAAGCTGCAAAGGAGGTCATCTTGTGAAGGGTCAGCAAAAGCAAATGAACAAGGTATATCTGTGTGTGGGAGGAAGGTGTTTGATGTGTTGGTGGTACATGTAAGAGCCCAAGTGAAATCTTCTT
>WEIS01076149.1:0-17088 GCA_013389965.1 Todus mexicanus | reverse complement strand
GGTAATGGTGCATATGATAAAATACATGCAAGCTTTTTAGCACAAGGTAGAGACTGACAAAAAAGAACTTTACAAGAAAGGTAGATGTCATGGCTGACACTTCTCCATGAGGTGGATTTCACTGATGTTTTGTTGCTGCCATTAAGGAAAAACACCTGTCTTATGGATATCATTTATGCTCACGTCAACATTTGTTTTCTGCTTCTCTAGCATGGAATAGTGATCAAATGCAGCTGAGATCAGGCTTTACTATGAGTCTATGATGTCCAAGCTTTGTCTCAGTGATGGTATGTGTCAGAAGTGTCAAAATATGAGATGTGTAAGTAACCAGATAATGGCAATAAACAACATCTACAGACTACTCTGCTTTAAAAATATGAAAGCAATGTCCTCTGGGTATGACACAACCATGCAAAATGGGAGAATGTGATGCTATCAGTTTGGTTTCTGTGTTCTTGGCATTGTGTTTGCCATAGCAATATATAATGTATACATAATGTATCTATAAGTATCTCCACTGCACTGATACTAATTCAGTGATTACTTTGTGAAGTAGCAACAAGGAAATACCAAAGTGAGCACTACTATAAAAGGCTGCATCGCTTCCATTAAGTTAGTGGAGGTCACTGTTAACCTCTGGCTTTCCCAGCATCCATAAACTGAGATTATGGTTCTGTTTTCTGAAACATTTGTCCCAAGGTTTTAAGTAAAGGAACAAGCTGACATTTTAGGCAAACTTGCCCTGAACTCATGATGGATACTCCCCATATTCAAGATTCAGAGTGTATAAACACTTCATAGTCCAAACTGGTTTTCAAAGTGCAGAGTAATCAACACTTAGTCTAATGTAGCTGAATTCAGATCTTAAACCTGAGGCTACAGATCCAGAAATCCTTAAAATTAATCCGAGAACTAAAATCTGCAATTGGATTCAAAGTAAAAAAATTGCTAAAATTTGCTTGGTCATGAGTAACCAGCAACTGGACTACAATGGGCTACAAGGGCTTTCTCAGTCTCTTGTGACTGCCTTGCCGTACCATTTCATCCAATACTCTTCATAAAGTGTGGCAGAACTTCTGAAGAACCAACTTAAGTTAGGGTTTTTCCTCAAATATACCTGCTGTAAGAATAATCCATAACCTCCCTATTCAGAAAAAACCTTTATCCTCATTCTTGGGTTTAATTTATTTATGACCCGTTTTCAAGTGTTTGCTCTTCTAATACTGTTATTTCTTGTCAACAGTCCTCTTCCTCTCTATTTGTACTGTACAAACTCAGCCTTCAAATAAGTCAAGATTCTGTCTTTCTCTGTTTCGGTCTCAGTCCATCCTCTTTAAAGATAACTGACCAGGACTTTACAAAGAACTCCAGATGTGGTCTCAGCAGTGCCTTGTAGAGTGATATAAATGTCTTCATCTCTATTGGTTAGGTTTTTTGAGCATTTTTCCTTGCACTCTTTGGGAAATTAGTTCTAGCTTCTGCCAAAACCAATGATGTCCTTAATACCCCTGGAATATTTAACAGGAACAGCTGATGGAGCTGATTCTCACCTGCATTAACAGTTACTGGATTTTACTCCATACAGCACCACCAACACAGAGCATTAAGTCATGGTCCCTTCGCCTTCACTCATCTTACCTGGTTGTTTTTGCCTTGGTTTAGGCAGGTTTGTTACACACGTGTGGGGACACATCAGCACGTTACAAGGATGCAGCGACCCTTCCAGGAAGAGCTGTTTGGTTTCTGACAGGTGTATTCCTCCCAGCGGCGTCTTGGGAAGGGTGTTTGCTGGTACGAGCGCTAAGCAGTAGACACCCACTTGATGAATACTGTCAATAGCCTAAAAAAAAAGAAAACAACAAACCCAAACCAGGAAGCCAATTTTAATGAAAGGCCAATTTTTCATCATTCTAATAAGCACACGTTGTTCTAAATTACTGCATAAAACAACCCTAATAATTAACTGGCAATGGAAAGACACTTCAGCGGTGTCAGTGATAAGGAGGCTCTTTTCAGTGGGAACAGGTGGAAGGAAATGTAACACTGATGCTATTACACTCATTCTAGAAGATAAAAGAGCAAACAAAAAACCTGGTGATAAATATGCAGAAATCTATTAAGAAATGCTACCTAGGCATCCCTCTTAGGCACCTGTTAGTAGCACATAACCTGAAGATTCATTACTAAGCTGGGCTGGCAGCCCACGTGAAACCGATTTTAACTTGCACACTACTCAGAATTAAAGTTCAAAGGATTCCTATCAATTTAACATCCAGTCCATTTGCAGATCAAAGAAAAAGTTCAAAGGTTGCACATATATCACCATATAGTTACTGATGTATGTAGCTTATGAATTTTCAATTTTTTTTCTAAGATAACAACTGCTTCACTCCCTGATTACTGTGTAAAAGACTGTCACGCAAGAAAGGGAAATGACAACAATATAAGCAAAAACTAGGAATTGTCCACTTAAAAAAAACCTCTCTTGAATGAAAACCTGACAAATAAGCATCTTTGAATCTTTTAATAGCTATGTTAATTATCTGACAAGTGGAGTAAACTGCATCACTTTCAAGAAATCTCTAACATACAGAATATGTAATTTATTTAGGTAAACATGAATATCCATGCACTTAGATTGCAATCCCATACACATTTTAACTAGTTATTTTCCCTACATTGGTAAAATAAATTGCAGAAAAACAACTTCAGACATCTACCCAGAGTGAGAAACAAATTACAGACAGCATCTCTAATGAGTAGTTAAATATAATCTACTTAATTTGAATTTAAATTTTCAACTGTAAGAAAAGTGAGTGCATACGTCTGTTGCCTTGAAGATACAATCTCTATTCTGAGAAACAAATAAGCATTTATAGCTATGTACTTAAGTGTAGACCAATAAATTACTGATTACTTCTACAGACATTCCAAGTAATGCTTTGCTTTTGGCTTCTGTTTGCTTAATTTTTATTGATTTGATTGCAAAATTTCATAAGAAAAAATAACAAAGCAGTTACTCATTTTACAAACATTGCAGTTTTGGTCATGGAGGATCTCACGGTAGTGTTGGAAGACCTCACTGCTGGCATACAGACACCTTACCTTAAGGA
This sequence comes from Todus mexicanus, assembly GCA_013389965.1. Taxonomy (NCBI): domain Eukaryota; kingdom Metazoa; phylum Chordata; class Aves; order Coraciiformes; family Todidae; genus Todus; species Todus mexicanus. Next base: position 13,975 of record WEIS01076149.1, on the reverse strand, counting down.
TCAGCAATAGTGATACATATGACAGCCAACACACTATGTCCCTTGTTTCTAGAAGAAACCATCATAACTTCCTAATCATAGTGGTTATTCGCAGGTTTTGAAAAGCAGTGATAAACCATGGGATCCTCACCTAACATTAGCCTCAGGTAAAACCATTACAGGGCAAGTAACCAGGCAGTGTGGGGCAGGGCTGGCACAGGGCAGTGCACAAAGGGTGTCAGATGAGTCTCACAAACATCATCACAAATGAGCAGCAGTTTGGTAGAGTTTGTTATCGTGGATGTCATTGAGAGTCATGACACAAGTGTGATGTCATTATGTTGCTCATCACTAGCAGATGATTCAGATACAACTCGTTACCACTTCCTAACATCTGTCATTAAAACTCTTATTAGAAAGGAGGCATAAAGTATCCCATATGTTCCTGGCTTCTGTTCTCTGTCTGTGATCTCAGATGAAGTGGAACCAGAAACTTCTTATTCATACAGCGATGCATACCAGAATTGCAGACTTCACACACGGGTGATGAAAGCAGCCACACATATGTGCACTTAGATATATGGCCTACCATTCTCAGGCACTGCTATGGCTTGACCATACTCAGAATGACAGGATTGATTTTTGGCAGGAGTAACTTGACGCATTACTCCCATAGTGTTCAGTATTGAATTCTACTGGCTTATGATGGTGTAAGACGTGAGTTTTGTAAATGCTCAGTTGACAAAATAGGAGAAGTATAAGTCCAGAGTTTAAACCTTTTCTTTAGGAGTCTGATACTCCATAAAAATTATTGAAGCATGGGCAATTCAAAAGTCTTTCCTTCTACAATAGTTGCCCTAGGTGCTACTAGGTGCTTCAAAGGCTTTCTGTGTGATGGACAAGCTAGAGGTTCTAGCTTTTCTCAGTAATAACTTAGATCTACTGTGAATATGAGATGCCTCTAGCTGTATGAAATGTAGCTATCTTTTAAATCAAGGGAGCAGATAAACCTGTCCTGAGATGGATGAAAGATTATTTGTTCACTTTCTTCAATGATACAGGAGACAGGTTCTGTTTCCTATTCAGTACAACGCAATAATGAATAAAAACACCTTCCCTGAATTTTGTGGCATGTTTTTCTTTGGCTCTTGGGTACAGCAAAAAAGATGCTTGCAATATATTTACCTGAGAAGAGTCCTTGAGGAAGGACAGAAAGGAAAGCAGGAGAGAGAAGTGGAAGTAACAGGTAACCAGCTGCAGACAGAGCCGAGGCCACTTCATAAGTTAAAAACAGACAGACCTGACTACATCCCCATCAAACTTTCTGCTTTTGAGTGAGCATGGTCTTAACCATGGAGATGGAGGAGATGGAAGATAAGTGCTATCTGAAGAATCTATTTTTTTGTGTGTGTGTATATTAGAAGTGAAAAAACTTAGAGTATTGTAATGATATTGCCTTAACTGGGACTGCAATATGTAAGGAGAAGATAAGAATTTTTTAGTATTCAGTTGCTTCTGTCCATGCAGGCTTGTGCAGAGAGATGTTTGGAGCTGCTGATAACTTCTGGAAAAGGGGGGTGATGTGATGTGCCTGCACCGTGGTGCTGTTCAGAGCAGGCTCTGGTGGAGCTCCAACCTGCACAGCTTAGAGGCCCCAGCTTGTATTTGGGACCCAACTTGTCCCAAGCCCCCCTTGCTCACTGCAGGAGAGTTGGACTAGATGACCTTCAGAGGTTCCTTCCAACTGAAACCATTCTATGATTCTGGTCAAATTGTTGAATAAGACCACCAAGGTGGGTTTCATCACAGTAGTATGTGCCTTGCATGATACACCAGACAGATGGAATGGGATTCCTTGCAACAGGTGTCCTCTATGCAGAACCTCACTCTGGATACTTAAATCTGAGCTAATCAATCACTTGATTTCACTGGAGGTAAGTTGTGTTTCACTCAGGTTTTTTTAGCTATCAGTATGGTGCACTAGAAACACATAATTATGTCCCACAGATTAAAAAAAATACCTGGAGATTTAGCTCAGATATGTTTATCTACTTTTGATAAGGTCAACTCCATATCAGTGCCAATAACTGTTTGGTAGCTTTTGACAGAAAGAGTATGTAAAACACTTTCACTCATTACCTTTTTGATGCAATGAATGACTATATCCTTATAAATCATATGTTACTCTCTCCTTGCTATTACTTACTGCAATTCATCCCTGTTTTCTTACAGCATTTTGATTAGGAGAAGGATCACTCTCTGGATATGTGTGCCCCAGATAGGAACTGTCACTCAGAAGAATCTAATTTTCTGTTCATTATGTGCAAGTGCAACTGAAGATGGGCTTAAAATTACTCAAAGACAAATGCCAGTTACCTTGGGGGCCTGAAAGATCAATGAAAAATAATATACAGTAGGAAAAAATGGTTCCCAAACATACATAAAAAGCATTACCTGGAGAACCCTACTCATCCACTGGAAACTGTCTTCCTCTGTGGAATCTGGCCTTTGCTCAGCAACAATAACTATCCTTTCGTCGTGCAGCACACTCACTGAAAACACTGCTATTCTATAAAAGAGAAGGAAAGAAGAGTATTTGGTGCCAGGACAGATGGAAAAACCTGCCCCCTAAATTAATCTTCCGTAACTATGATTTTGTAATTTATTACTCAGACAACCGGTGCATCAGTTAGTATTTTGTTTATGGGGAAAAAGCAACAAGACCAGTTTGGGGTACCTTCTGGAGAAAAAACAGGGGGATTTGCTCTAGAATCATAACATCACAGCAGAGCTGGAGAAGTGAACCCTCTTGGGATAAGAAAAGCACTAAACTTGGGTCACACCAAGGTAGCTGTTAAGCTGTTATATAACAGCATAAGCACCTTTATTTGCCCCATCTTAGAAGAAAGTAATTGCAACATCATTTTTGAGCGGTCCATGTGATCAAGTTTGAGTGCATGTTACTGCATTAGGCTCTTCAGAAGTTTTAGATGCCTCTGCTCAGTTTCAGCACATTAGGAAGGTCACACAAGGAATAGCTGTTATGCTCAAGAACTTCAGTGTTAGGCATATTGGAAATGTTCAACTCAGACAGAAAGGATCCTGTTGAGTCAATAGCTTCAGAATTAACCAGCTGTCAACCAGTTGGAAATTTTAATAACCAATTTTGGACCTTCGTATCTGAAGTCTGCCTCAACACTGCCTCAAGCTTCCCTCTGCTGTCTCCTGGTTCAAGCAATATGAATGGCAATGAAGGGAAAACACAGCACAAATTAGGCAATGCCTTCTGAAAGCATTTTGGGTCACCTCCACTTGGCCTAAGCAAAATAAAGATTTCTACATAATATAAGAAAAGAAAGGACCAAACCTTCCCCTGTAGACAAATTTCATTGGTTCCACGGCCAGTGCTGTTGCTACAATGTCATCAGCATTATGTCTTCTTCCACTGACAACCATCAAACCATCCATTTTGCCAATAACAAAGACAAGCCCACCTGGTCCTATAAAGCCTAGAAGTCCAGTCCTTATAAAAGGATATTCAGTGATAGGGCCACCAGAACTGGTCATAGGAAACACCTGTAAGGCATAGAAACATAGGTCTTCAGTTATACACAGAGATAACAGTGCAAGATATTTCAGGCATACTCTCTCATCACATGGCTCTCTGGGAAAGAAGCAAATAGGTCACTGGTGATGCTCTTCACTCCTCACAGACTATAAAGAGAGTGCCAGGAAACTCCTAGATTAGTGTGTGTAATTTTCGGTACCTGAGTTCCAGCAAGTTCAATCTCACTCTGTTTATCGCACACATTTTCCTTTACTGTGGCTCTCTGTAAATTATTTATGACCTTAAAAATCATATAAATCAATATAAACCATATTGAATAAATTAAAAAAATACAGTGCAGAGTGCAGCTAAATTGAGGTGCTTGTGAGGCCTCATCTCGAGTACTGTGGCCCCTCATTGTAAGAAAGACAATGAGATGCTAGAATGTGTCCAGAGGAGAGCTACCAAGCTCGTGAGGGGTTTAGAGAATAAGTCCTATGAGGAGAGGTTGAGGGATCTGGGCATGTTTAGCTTGGAGAAGAGGAGGCTGAGGGGGGACCTTATTGCTCTCAACAACTAGCTGAAAAGAGGTTGTAGAGAGGTGGGTGTTTGCCTCTTCTCCTTACTAAATAATGAGAATCAGAGGAAATGGTCTGAAGTAGCATTAGGGGAAGCTTAGATCAGATATTAGGAAGAAACTATTTACAGGAAGAGGTGTGAGGCACTGGAACAGCCTCCCCAGGGAGGTGACTGAGTCACCATCCTTGGAGGGATTTAGGAAACATGCAGACACGGTGCTTCAGGACATGGTCTAGAAGCAGGCATGTAGGGGGTTATTNTATTTAAGAAATGTGTAGACATGATGCTTCAGGGCATGCTCTAGAGGCAGGCATGTAGGGGGTTATTTTGTTTTTTTTCAAACTTGTGTTTCATCAGAGTATTTAGGTTTTTGTTGTTGTGGGGATAGTTGGACTCGGTGATCTAGGAGGTCCTTCCCAACCATGAATATTCTGTGATTCTGTGATTCTGTATAGCTTACTGAGAGATTAAATCGTAAACATTATAGTGGAGATTCTTTTCTGCACCTCATGCTGATTTCCAGCACAGTATGGAGAAATAAGCAGGCTAGAAGTGGAGCTATTTTAAGATACTGTACACTAACGACTCTTGCAGCTGACCACATTTTTATCTAAGGTCAATTAAGTCTGCACAATATCAGTGATAATAAATACAGCCCTATACAGATCCTCTCTAAAGGTCTGAACACCAGACGCATACGTGACTTCCATAGGGTAGATTTCTACCGCTTCTTCTATCCTAACTGGCACAGTGTTATCCTTCTGGCATGTGAGCTACTTGGAGGTGCATTTCGACACAACCACACTTTCCTGCCATTGCTTCTAGTCTAAAGGCGAGTTATTTAAGACAATGGCAAGTGGAAGACGATGGCTATATATTGTCCTTCAAGGCTCATCTAAAAAGAAAGGTCAAATTCTCCTGCCAGATGCCCATGGGTGACTCTTATGGAACAGATTTAATGCTTATACATTTTCAGTCATAATTCATTTCAGGAACACAAAACTCTTTTAATATCCGCAACATGAATTACACAGTAAATCAGAGAAGAGGCCTGCTCAGAGAGGGCTCCTAAGAACATGCTTAACTTAACGAGTGGTCCTGCTCGCTCAACGGTAAATTATTTGTGGCACAGTAATCAGCTATCAACAAATTTCAGATGACAATAGTGTAGCAGGATTTCTGGTTTCCATAGCAGGATGGAGAGTTAGTTAATAGTCTCCATTAATTATTTAATGCGCAGTGTTTACAACATTCAGATCTGCATTTTGCAGGAGATACTGGCCATGTTTTGTCTATTAAAAATGGCAATATCAGAGCATTTGTTAAGGAAAATGTAGATGCATTTTTCTTAAATTTTTCCTTAAACATTAAAAGAGAAAAAGATCTGAACTTAATAAAAATCTCAGCTCAGTTTTTTCAGTATTTCTCTGATTTGTTCAGCCTTTCATACTGGCTTCAGCAGAAGTTAATGGTAACAAGTAACTGGTACAACAGAGCTATCAACACAGCTGTCTGCACTGGAGCTGAAACTACTGGAAAACAGATTTCACAGAGCAAAAAGGCTTTTACCAAAGGCAATTCAAACAAAAGCAGGTGGTGACTAATTAGGAAAAAGTATCTTTGCTATTCAGATACCTCTTGAAGACTACACTTGTCAGGATTCTGTATAAATGCAAGCCTTTAATACTGGCTGCGATACAGAAATGTTGCAAATTGCTTTTTAAAGATATCCAGCAGCCTTCCTACTGTTTGCAACAATCAAATTCTACATGTAGCTTGCTCTTCAGAGTTGTACAGTATTACCTTTTGAACTTGTCTTTCTTCCTGCTTTGCTTCTGATTGTTTCAGCCCCTGGTATCTTCTTTCAAAATTAAAGCAAAAGCTCTTCAGAGCCAAAACTAAACCCACATAAAGATCTACTATTCCACTTAATGAAATGGGCTTCAGTGCAGATTATCTGGCTAAAGTGCAGATCCCAAACCACAAGCATTGATTATTACTGCTATTCTGATATTATTACTATCAGTATTTTATGTCAAACATTATCTCAAAATAGAAAAAGTTAAAAAGGGAGGATTTCATGTAGCAGTTTTAGGTCAACTTACCTCAAAAGTATTTTTGGTCATGCCCGAGAGCCCGTAATATGATGTACCCGTTGCAATAGCACATACACACAGTTCTCCTATTTCATCTGTTTTACAGAGCTGAGGAATTCCATCTGGCTTCACTGAACACATTATAGCTAGAGGGAGAGCAAAGGACTTTAAAAAATATTATAAAATGAACTACAGAATAACATAAATGCTGTGGGAAAGACATCGTGGTGAAGCTGACCCAAACAAATAAATTATATCCAGACTAACATCTAACAGGTTTCTCAAACATTAAAGTGTTCAACATTATTAAATGTTATTTAGATTATACGTAAAATTTATAAGAAGAATGAGGAGATCTTTTTGTAAATTCGGTCTTTACGCTGATAACAAAATCTAATTGCCTTGCACTCTAAAATTTCAGTTGATCTGTAATATTGCTGTGAAACGTGATTGTGTTCCCAGTTCTGCATATTGAATACCAGATCTGCCGCAGTCAGTGCAAAATGAAACATCCTAATGGAGTTCTTGATAATAATTATACTGCCAGGGAGGCAGGCAACCAGGAAATCCACCTCTCACAAAATAGCAAGTACCACCATATGAAAGATCAAGATATTCTGACAGACTAAGATGGTTGTTTTACTAAGAATTTATCAGAGCTCAGCCTCCCTCTCACCGGTCTTACAGGACTGCAGAGGCAGCAGGAGCTAAATGGGAGGGATTAGAAAGCACTGATCTGAGGAAGAATCACTATTTTATGTGTGAGCCATGTGAATAAAAATCAGGTATGCTGCTTCAGCTATAATCCCTGGAGTTGGAGTCCAGCATATGTAGAGTTTGCAGGTGGAAAGAGGATATGATAAACAAGGGAGACCAGAAATGAATCAGTATGTCTTTTGAAGTATAAGCGCAGAGTATCTTGAATGACCTTTCTCTCACTCTGAGGATAAGCTGAAGCATGTACTTTTATTAAAATGATCAGAATGTAGAATGAAGTGCAAGATGTTACATCTACAATAACATCTTATACAATAACTATTAGACAACAACCAGTCTTATCTTTCTTTATTTTAAGTTGTTTAACTGAATTTTTATAAGATGCATCATTATGTTTTATTTCTTTGGTGCATAACTGATATTCTCTTATGAAAAACTACAGCATTATCATTTTCTAGTCTCTATAATACCTCATTTAAAATCTAGCTCTGTTATGAAAAATCTTATCTTTATACTTAGAAGCACTGGTTTCAGTTTGAATTTATCAACATGAACTGTTCAGTCATACCTCCTCTTTCTAATAACTGGGTGATAGCACAAAATCTTTGGAAAAACATTCTGCAAGCCTTCAGACAGCAATTTTGTTGATCCTTAGCATAGGTTATGAAAACTTTCACTGCCACGTCTCATTTGGGTCAGGCTTATGGATATTTATCTATAGCCTCCAGACTTCAGAATCCAACTTTAGTATTTTCCACACCAGTATCGTACAGTTAAGGAATGGATCTTCTGAGGCGGTGACAGGCTGTCTAAACCACACTGCTAATGGAAGTAAACACAGCCACTGAGGTAAACAGAGGGAAGAAGTCTTGGGATTTTCAAACCAGGAAGTATGACAGGTAATGCTTTTGGACTCAGTTGTTTCCAAGTACACACATTCTAATCCCAGAGTTTGTTGTCTAACAGCAAAGCATGCCCATCTACGCTTTTCTACAGTCAATTACTTAAATCGATGACTCACAGTAAGTTTCAAAGAAAGCTTCTTACCTCCTGGCATCACTAAGCCAACATCCTGGACAGTCAGGACAGAAAGCTTTTCCTCGGAGTCCACTCGAATCACTCCGTAAGTGAGACCATGCATGGATAGAACTCCTCTGCCTGGTGGCTGATTGCTGTCATCTGTTGGCCTGCAACCATGGGTTATAACATCAACGCTCCATCATGCAGACATAAGCATTTACTTACTTTGAATATACTACTATTGCAAATACTATTGCAACCTATCTATGTGAGAATTATGACATTTCACCTTCTTTTTTCCCCTACTAGACCTGAAAGAATCCTGTTTTTCAGTCATTTCTGAGTAATTATGTCTGTCAGTTATGCCATTCAATAGCCACCCATATATGTGGGGCTGCAGAGGTGAAAGTAACACCTAACATTTACCCCAAACATCTAGTATTTAATTTTCAGATCGATTTATAAAGATTGTTTGATTACCCAAGTACAGACCTTTTGCCTTGTTTTAAAAATACTGAAAGGCAGTGCAGGTGATGTGGAGGGAAACAGCACTCTAACTTGGAACTGGTCTGCACATAACTTGATAAACTCTCCATATTTTACCTAATTTGAGGTAACCTAGGAAACCAAACTCATCTACCAGATTAAAAGCCTAAGTCTAGCACACTGGTATCAATGTCAATAGTAAAATACAAATTTGCTGCATTTAAATCACACACGACTCCCCACTCCCAATACTCAAGCACTTAAAATTACTAAACAGAAGATGTTAGGCTGGAATAGATTCATTGCCAAGTCTCTGTGGAAGCTGCAAGGACTTTGCCTTCTTTATTTTAGTGCATATAATTGAATTACTCCTATTCTAATTTATCCCATGAAAATGAAAACTAATTACACCTTCATCAGTCATGATCAAAATGTGGCGGATGCAGCCTCTTTGTAGCACCTCAGCTTGCTCAGAATCACTGCCGACATGCTGAACAGTTCCACAGCATCAGCACAAGCTGTCTGTCAACTTGTTTCAACATAAACCCGCCTGCTGTATCAGTGGGTAGAGTTCTATGTATGTAGAGCGTGGCTTGAGCAAATGCATGTTGACATATGCAAGTTACTAAGTCAAGGGAATATGTCAGGGCTTTTCACGTCTGTGAAGATGCTTACATTGTCCTGCATTTTAAAATGCAAAACCAGAAGCTAACGTGATGCTGATTTGAGTGCGGATAATGCATCCATGCAGAGCTGCCAGATTCCAGCTATTTTCAAGATGGATAAAACAGACAATATATACTGAGTTCACAATTTGGCATTTTTTCAGTAAACAGACCATCATAACGCAGCTATTTTTAAAGATATTCATAACACAACTATTTTCTAACAGCTATTGTCCTTTTATATGACATTTTACCTTTACTGTGCTTGAAATACTAGATGGGCTTTAGCCAATCATGCTCATGTAAGCCTTGCAGTGATCGGCACTATAAATTTCAATTAATAGGTTTTACAAGGCATATTTCTCAAGTGACATTGCCAACAAAGAAGGATGCGGGCATGGTTAAAAATGCATTAGGGCATTACAAATGATAAGCAGGTGTGATAAATAACATTCCCACCATGTAAAAGGAACTTTCAGCGACATCATTGATCAACTTCCTCTCATCCTTGCTCATCAAAACACACATTTTACTGCTCATGAGAAGAAAGGCACACACAGCTTCTCACAGCCTTCTCAGAGTAGGGGTCATTTAGACTTCCATTGCATACATTTTCTTGCATTATGTATAACATCCAAAGACTGCTAAAAATAAGAGTTGGCACAGCTTTGGAAGATGCTGGCAGGATGGGGCTACCAGGGAGGGAAGCTGGAGGCACAGGGTCTGCTAGGATCATGTTGGGGGACTGGTCAGTAGAGCTACACTTGCTGTGGCCTGGGATGATGTAACAGCTTTGCCTGGGTTAGCAAGAAGTGCTGTGCAATGGAAGTAGGTGTGCAGAAGGAAAGAGTCAGTGCCCAGGACATGGGGTCCACAGGACAGGTATTTCAGAGCGGCTGTTTCAGAGCACTTCTGGTATCCTGGTAGTCCTTGAATGAGACACCAGCGAACTGTGCTCGAGTCTCCCCTTGCAGGCAGCTAGCTATCTGATGACAAAAGGTAAAACAGTCAGAGGACTAGGATGGAGAAGTGAGATGGGGAGTCAAGCACCTGACAGCATCTATATATCGTCTTAGAAGGTATCTTGTCAGCAACAATCCTGCATTATATGATATCTTATTTTGTCCTGCCCATGATATCCACATAGGAATATCCCTAAAAGAAGTATCTCTGCCAAGCAGAAAGAGAAAAATCACTTGGAAAGAAGATGAGATATAAATTACAGAATCACAGAATAGTTTGGGTTGGAAGGGACCTTTAAAGGTCATCTAGTGCAACCACCCCTGCAATGAGCACGGACACCTTCAGCTAGATCAGGTTACTCAGAGCCCCATCCAACACGACCTTAAATGTTTCCAGGGATGGGGCATCTGCCACAGCTCTGGGCAACCTGCTTCAGTGTCTCCATCCTCACTGTAAAAAAATTTCCTCCTTATATCTAGTCTAAATCTACCCTCCTTTAGTTTAAGTCCATCACCCCTTGCTCTATTGCAAAAGGCTCTGCTAAAGATTGTCCCCATCTTTCTCATAGGCCCCCTTTAAGTATTTAAAGGCCAAAATAACATCTCCTTAGAGCCCTCTCCCGGCTGAACAATCTCAAGTCTCTCAGCCTTCCTTCATAGGTGCATCTACTTCAAAGTTGATTTGTTCACAGCTGTACAGTATTTTGAGAAAGGTTGCCACTACCATTTACAGATACCATGTATTTTACCGTTATTTTTTGCCAGTCGTTTAAATGGGAACAGACCTGTATTTCAACTTTTGCACTCCCTTAAGCAAGTGGGTTGAGACTAATATGCAGTAAACCCAAAGGGAATACCATGAAGAATTATTTGCATGACACATATTTAAGCTTCATGATTCAGCTCTGAGGCTAAAGCATCTATTAGTCTATTGCTGACTATCTCTTTCCAAACTATGACGGTATTTCAGCTGAAAACTTCCTTGTAGGAAGATCAGTAAAAATACACCATAGATTTTGAAAGAGTTGGAGCATTAGCAGGGAGCTCTCTGGATCTGTGCTCTGCAGGGAGTCGTTCTAATGCATACTTAATCTGTAACTCTTTGGAACTTCTATGATAATGACTTGACTGTCAGTGGAGATGGCTTGAATAAGATGAAAAATACCAAAGCTCCCAAGTTCAGCTGGTATTATCCTACCATTAAACAGACTTCAAAAAAAGAGACACGTGCTCAGTAACATTTGCTGTAGTACGAACTGTTCTGTAATTACACACCGAGACATTGAAGATAAAAATGCTTTTCTTTTATTTTTCTGAATTATCCACTGTTTCATGTGCTAATATTTTTTTCGTGTAATCTATCAATGCTAGTTAATTTGAAAATGAATCTCTAGTACTCCAGGTGGCTACAATCATAGAGTTTAAGTCTAGGAAGGGCATGGCAGCCATAGTACATTGAGATGCAGTGAGTTCTCCCACTTCATACATAGCCTGAGATCTGGGACAGATGTTCCAGGGCTAGCATGGGAAATGAAAACCCTCTGCCCTTCATCAGTGCTCAACGTAAGTGACATCTGCTGCCCTTCCACCTTCTCTCTGCACTTACAAGCAAGATCTCGTTCCAAAAGAGTGAAGGTCTGCACAGCATATGGCAGGGAAACCCAATGCAAGGGAAAAATAACATACTCCTTGGTATAAAGCTGAGAACAAGCTGGTGGAGCTGAATGAGGGGTTCTCCGAGATCCTGTAGTTCACAGAAAGATAACTAACCTGGACAGGATTAATGCCCGAAGGATAGCTTTGAGATGTTTTAAGTCGATAATGAAACGGCTGAAAGTCAACCACACTGTTGGCCTTGTGTCTTTCTTCCTGTGATGCTTCATTGGAAAGCTAATTAGAAATCTAGTTAAATTTCACTTGGACAGCGTATTTGAAACTTTGTGGCAGGAAGTATTTTACTTAAAGCTTTTACAGTGCTTTACAGTTTCATACTGCATGTTTGAACATATGAAACGATTATAGATGGCCGCAGAAATCTGAACTTAAAAACAAAGTGCCTACTGTTCAAGGTAAAACGTTTGGAAAATTCTGCCAAAGCAGACAAGTTACCCCATTTACTGTGTGCTACAACACACATGGCAGGTGACTGCTGCACACCCACATTCATAAGGCTTAATATACACACGGATTAATAGTTTTACTAGAATTTATCCATTTTATTTCTTGGCACAAATCCCCCAGACTCCAAGGGCGTTTCCAGATGATTACTGAGAGTCTATAAATGGTTAAAAAGCACGAGACAGCCAAAACCAACGTCCAGAATCTCATAATTCTCTTTAAACAGACTACTTTAAAGTATGCTTTTCCTCGCTAGCAGTTCCACTTAAATTCCCACGTTTTAATTACTTTTATGCTTACGCTGGCATTTTTCCACCACTTTTTCCAGAATCAGCTTTTGCATTCTAGTCTGTGCAATTTAAAATTAGATAAAATTACAGAAATGGGAAATGGTGTAACATGGTACCTTCGAATGGCCACAGTGAGAGCTTCCGGAGAACTAGCGCAGGGACAAATGACCTCCTGTCTCAGACCTTTACTTTGGAAGACATTGAGAAATGCATCACAGGAAGAAATAGACCCTGGGTAAGAAAAAGAAAAAAAAAAAAAAATCAGGGAGAAAAATAATCTGATTTCTGAAATGACACTATTCACGGTGCAAATATATTAGTATACAGGCTTTTCAAGACAAAAAAATTAAAAAGGACTCATGTCCAGTGGTAAAGAAATCATAGCTGCTACAACTATATAAATGTATAGAGTTGTGTATGCATACAGAGGGTAAAGACTCATTTTTGAACATAAATTCCCTCCAGTATGCTTACACAGAAAAGCCGTTACTACTAGATTTACAATACGATTTTCATTACAGTTTTCTTTTTTAGGATGAGACAAATATTTAATTCAGAAACTCAAAGCAAACTACTACAAACAAGCAGAACATCTACATGTTGGTGTCTTAAATAATATAAACAGCTCATAATATTAATTGTCACAAAGTGATCCAGATGTAGTTCTCTAGAATTGTACAAGTATTCCCTTAAAATTCTTCTGCATCCAAGTGTCCTCATTCAGAAGATACGTTATGAGCCTTTCTATAGCTTAAGGTTATTTATTTCAGCCTTTCATGTTAAACAAAACTGGATTTACTGCAATTTACATTATGCAGAATATCAAGTTTGCTTCAGGATTAGCTAAAGAAAAATATATTTTAAAAAAATTCCAAATTAATTTCTGTTTCCATAAATATTGTGCAGTTAGCAGCAGACAAACTTTGTAAATATTTTAGCTAAGATGACTGAAGACTGAAACTTTAAATGCAAGACAGAAAACTCCCTATTCTCTGTTGGACTGCAGAAGCATAGCTTACATGGGTTTGCACCATCGGCCACTATTAGCATACGCAGTGAGGAAAGGTTGATGTCTCTCTGATCTCGATGTGCCACCAATGCCCAGTGCATGTCCCTGGATTTTACGCAGGCAACTTTTGCTGCAAGAAGAATGGGAATATTACTAATACACCATATAAAAGCTATACAGCTATATTATCAATTTGCACTTTTGATTTTTACTATCAAACATACTTTCGTATATTCTTGTTCCTTACCTTTGTACTGACAGACTTTTTGTATCCATGACAGTGGATTCACTTTCATTAAGGAGTATGGGATACTTATAACATGCATCATGTTCATGACACTCTGAAATCAAATAAGATAAATACGTTTTATACCACAATCGTGGTAATTATTTATACTGTTTTATGGGCAGGGACATCTACGCTGGTTTTATTGTCAATGCTGGTATTTATCTCTTCCTATCTAGCTATCTACATTAAGATGAAATGGAGCCTCATTTTCTAATGCT
>WEIS01076121.1:999-25216 GCA_013389965.1 Todus mexicanus | reverse complement strand
GAGTATGAAATGTTTCAAGGCTTTAGAGTAAGTATTCTCTCCATTCCCCAAATAAGGAGAAGCCTGAGATGCTTTAAAAATAGATGCCTGGCCTCTGGACCCTGATTCAGATGATAGCTCTGAGAAGAGGATGGTAGGCAGTCATTTGCAGGACATATCTCATTCACTGGAAAGAGGAAGTTTCTAAAAAGAGGGAGGTGTGGAGAGGATCTGGAAAAATCTTTGCCTAGTGCAGAGCACTTTAACGCTGATCAGTGAGTTGCCAAGAAGTGCTTCAAATATGGACTAAAGGGGCTTGTTTGAACACTAAAAACTTGTAGCTGCCATAGTAGGTGGCTCCATCCATAAAGGAGGATGAGGCATATGATAGGAATAAGGGTGAAGAAATGAAGGACAAGAAGGAGTGCTGACGAGGTCCTCTTCAGACTAGGGAATTCGGGTCCACATCTCTCACTTTTTTGTCCTATAAAGGGATCAGCCATGCAATCAGGGATGCAGAAGTTGTGGGGTCAACTGAAAATAAGAGATCCTTACTCTGTAGTCTACCAGAAGAGGTTGGACAGTGCTGAAGAAAGCCCTGCTGGTGTAGCAGTAGGTGGATATTTTTAATTGTAGTATCCGTTACTTCACTAATGTTTTTCCTTTTGACATAGGGTAAGAATGGATCGCCTGGATCTGCAGGAGAACCTGGCCCAGCAGGTAACCCAGTAAGTACCACAAAGGGAAGCTCATGCAGGCAGATGTTATACCAAGGAGAGGTGACCAATAAAGTGCAGATGAAATGTATTATGTGTACCTGCTTACCATTCCTGAAGTTACCATGTCTGAGGATCAGTATTCTGAAAATCACTGCCTGGCTGTGGCATTGGAAGGGGTTTGGCTATGTTCCTGGAAGTGAGCTGCTAGCTGGGTCATCATTTTTCCCAGCAAAAGTTAAGTGTTCAGTGAAAAAGAAAATGATTGATTACCTGGTATAAAGAAAAAAGATTGGCATGCCTCATCTTCACCGGGAGATTTAATTTTGCCAGGCAGAGACTGTGCAGCCAGCAGAGAGTTGTCACAAGGAAGGAGAGGGCCTCAGGGAGTTGGCAGACTGCCACTGAGGAATATCAGCCACAGAAAAATCCTCCCCAGGCGCTTGGGGAAAGAGCAGACAGCGGGCAGTAAACCAAGATCAGGAAGCAGAATGAAACCCCCTGAGGCCATCCTGTGTGGAAGAACAGCATGGTAATGAAGAGCTCTAAGGAGGACAGTGAGGAGTTGTTGGTTTTTTTTTTCCCTCTGTTCTGCTGCCTGAAATTGTTCAGGATTCAGCAAATCCATGCAAATGTGCCTTTGTGTCCAGTAGCATCTATTACTATGCAGGCCTCTTCTCTCTGTTTGCCCACCTAGACATTAGAGCTTGCTGGGCTGTTAGGTTCTAATGGAAACAAAGGCACAGCAGGAGAATCTGGAAAAATCGCAGCAGGGCTGTATTCTTCGTGGCCCTTGCAATGCTATAAAGCAACCTCAGCCTTGCCACAGACTCACACTCTGAGCACGTATTGCTTTGCTGCAGGGATGTCTCATCCTAAGTGGTCTCCGTGAATCAAGCAACACCTTCCTGCATGGGGAGGTGATAACTCACAGATTACAGGGGTAGTGCAGTCTCACAGCCTTTCTGCAGCCAAGAATTAGTGCCACTGCTTTTTTCTTCTTGATGCAACTTCTTACCTTGCTGGGACCACAGCCATTACTTCTTACCCCATTTTAACCTTCATTTCTTCTCATCACACTCCCTCTGTTCCCAATTCCCGTTACTGCTGTTTCGGCTTTCTGGGTGTTCACTGGGCCACTGTGGCTTTGGAATGCCCTGTGAGTGCCAAAAGGGGGTTAATTTTTAATCTTCATTGTATTCTTGCATTACCTAGACAGTCAGCTAGTGACCCAGGGACTCACTAGGCAGCTCCCTGCACAGAACTGCAGCAGACTCTGCTCCAGAGGATTTACAGTCCAAAAATAACATCAGAGATTGAAAAAGGATAAAGTCAGATGGATGAGAAAGGGGAAACAATGAGACAGTGTTGGTCAGCAGAACAGACAGTCAGCTCATCAGTATCCTTCTCTGTCATTAAAATGAATCCTCTCCCTTTCATAAAGGTTATTATGGGAAGTATTTCCTCGTGCTGTGCATGAATCCATTTATTTCCAGCCTCATCTGGAAATGCGCTGATTTCCTTCACAATGTGGTGTGACAAGCCAATATATTATATTTCTATTTTGAAATAAAGGACAAGTGAGAAAGGTTATCGTGGCAATAAGGGTGCCTTTTCCACCTTCACCATTGCTGACTTGCAACCACATGGCAAAACTTATCAGGAGCCTTCTCCTTTTGCATCTGCTGGTTGACAGTGCCTATCCCAATTCACAGTGCTCATGTTTAAGTCTGCAAACAGCAATACAGCCCAGCCCCTGAAGTCTCAAGAGCTGATTGCATACCTGAAAGCCCTGTGCTTTATGCCTGTCAGGTCCATAGGTGCTCAGTTTACACAAGATGGGCTAAAAAAGAAGGTTTACTTAAGAAGAAAAAGAGGTGTGAAGGTAGGGGACAAAGTTCATAGAATCATAGAACGGTAGGGGTTGGAAGGGATCTCCAGAGATCGAGTCCAACTCCCCTGCCTAAGCAGGATCACCTAGGACAGGCCACACAGGAATGTGTCCAGGTGGGTCTTGAAAGTCTTCAAAGAAAGAGACTCTACAACTTCTCTGGGCAGTCTGGCCAGGGCCCTGTCACCCTCACAGTAAGCAAACTTTTCCTCACGTTGAGGTGGAACTTCCTGTGCTCCAGTTTGTGCCCATTCCACAGAGCACCACCGAAAACAGTTTGGTCCCTTCCACTTGACACCCACCTTTCAGGTATTTGCAAATATTGATAAGATCCCCTTTGAGTCTTCTCTTCTCCAGACTAAACAACCCCATGTCTCTCCTCCTTTCCTTATAAGACAGATGTTCCAGTTCCTTAATCATCCTCTTAGTCTCCATAAAACTCTCTCTAGTATTTCCCTGGCCCTCTTGAGCTGGGGAGCCCAGAACTAGACACAATATTCCAGATGTGGTCTCACTAAGGCAGAGTAGAGGAGAAGGAGAAAGCGGAAGAAGCTGTGAAATAAAAGGTTAAAATAAGAATAAAATGTCAGAAGTGTATGTGAAACGGCTGTTATCATGAACTGCCATTTAAGCTGCCCTGAACTGTAAGAAAGAGGGCTAGTTTGACAGAATTATCACAAGAGACAAGTAAAAGGCAGACGTTTTTTACATTGAACCTGGAAATAAGGCAAAAGAACAATTCGGCAGCTGTCTGTATTCTCAGATTTGGGCAGTATGACCACCTGCACTGCTTCCCTCTTGTCACCCATCATGGCATTTCCACCCTGAATCACTACCTTATGAACCATGCAGCGCCCGAATAGCCACCAAACGTAGCTCCTGTCACTTCCATAATTGTCACTTTCTTTTCATCCTTTCCCAGAGACCCCATATAGCTTATTAATAATGCAAACATGGTGCTTGCAATCTGCTTTAGTCTTCCTTTTCTTGTCAGTTTTGGCAGTCCTGCTGCTACAGTGAAATTTCCCAGTTCCAATGCATCAGTAAATGCATGCTCTGATAAAGAGATGTTGGAGAAAGAGCTACTAAGTGTCTGTCTCATTTCTGTCCTAAGGGTCCTAAAGGAAATAAAGGAGAAAATGGCAGCCCAGGACTCCCTGGCTTCATAGGACCCCGAGGACCACCTGTAAGTATGTCTGGGGATAGAATCGAGCCACTAATTACCTGCTTTTAAATGCTGCACTGATAGAGGGGACACGGTTATCTTTAATTAGGTAAAAGAAAACATAAACAGGAGATCTGACAGATTCAGAAACCATACATTTTTACTTCCAAAGGAAACCAGACTCCAGAAATAGCATTTTTCATATAGGCAATCATCTGTAATTTCATTTACTGAGATGATACCTGTCAGTCAGCCCTGCTAATGCATGCATTAATCAGACTGTTTCAATAGATTTTTAAATATGAATATGGGGTATTTATCTCAGAATATGTCTCTGCATGAACCCCAGAAGTGCTAACTAGGGAAATGTTAGGTGCTGATAATAATAAAGGCATTTCTGATATTTGACGTTCCAAGGAAAATTCCTTTGTTACCAGCAACAGAGGTACATTGCAATTAAAGTATTCGTATATCTCCTGAAGAGATCTAAAATCATACCTACATACCTGAAAATATCACAGCTTTGGAATCCAGTAAAGGCTGCACCTTCAGGGAGGAGCGAACAGGACAGGTGACCCTAAATTAGCCAGCGAGGTATTCCATCCCATGTACATCATATTCGGTATAAAGCTGAGGGATCATGAGGGTCTCAGCCCTTCTCTCTCGACCCTGTCACCATTTTGCCCTTCATCTTTCCCTGAGATCGAGCTGCTCTCTCGACTTCGAGACTCTTCCTCGCTGGGTTTGGCCTTGGCAGCTTCAGCTTTGCCCTGAGGCCTCCGGCCCCGGTCTCAGCCCCCGGCTCAGGCCTTGGCTGGGCCCCAGGTTCTGGGCCGCATCCCTGAATCCAGCTCCTGGTTCCCGGCTGCTGCTGGGCCCTTCACAGCATCAGTGGGGACGGGGACGCATTTACCATCTGTGGNTAAATGCAGAGTATAGGAAAAAAATCCTAATAGGGTGCTTGTTCAAACTGAGGTTATTTTGTAGAGTCATAATAATTTAGGTTGGAAAAGTCCTTTAAGGTCATCACCATTTATCCTACTCTATGAAGTCCATCACTATACCTAGTTCCCAAGCACCATATCTGTACAGCTTTTAAACACATCCAGGCATGGTGGCTCAACCACCTCCCTGGGCAGCCTGTTCCAGTGCCTGACAACCCTTACAGTGAAATTTTTTTTCCTAATATCAAGCCTAAACCTGCCCTGGTGCAGCTTTATACCATTCCCTCTTGTTCTATCACTAGTTACTTAAGAGAAGAGACCAGTAACTATCTACAACATCTTTTCAGGGAGTTGTAGAAAGCGATAAGACCTCCCCTCAGCCTCCTTTTTTGAAGACTAAAAAGCCCCAGTTCCCTCAGCCACTTCTCATAAGACTTGTTCTCTAGACCTTTCAGCAGCTTTGCTGCCCATCTCTGGATTCGCTCCAGCACCTTGATGTCTTTCTTGTAGTGAGGTGCCCAAAACTGGATGCAGTACTCGAGGTGCAGCCTCACAAGTGCCCGGTACAGAGGGACGATCACCTCCCTGGTCCTGCTGACCACACTATTTCTAATACAAGCCGGGATACTGGTGGCCTTCTTGGCTACCTGGGCACATGCTGGCTCATATTCAGCCGCTTGTCAGTCAGTACCTCAGGTGCTTTTCAGACAGGCAGCTTTCCAGCCATTCTTCCCCAAGCCTGGAGCATTGCAGGAGGCTGTTGTGGCCCAAGTGCACGACCCAGCACTTGTCCTTGTTGAAGCTCATACAATTGTCCTTGGCCCATTGGTGCAACCTATCCAGATCTCTTTGTAGAGCCTTCCTACCCTAAAGCAGATCAACACTCCCACTCAGCTTCGTGTTACCTGCAGCTTATTTATTATAATTCTGAAACACGAGCAAGCTCTCACTGGCTCTATGTCCACTATCTCAGCTGCTGTAATACAAGATGGTCCTTCTACTTCACGAAATTTCTTCTCTTACATCTTTAGACTGTTACGGGCATAGCATTAATGCTGCTTAAACTAGACCAGCTCAAGTAAAGTGTATGAAGCGTTGTAAAATGTCTGCAAGAAAAAGGAATAAAATATATTGTAAGCAGGAACACACTTTCAAGGCAACATCTGTCCTGCTCTCAGATGATTTGTTAGAAATTATTTCCTGTTATATACATTATGCAGCTTTACTGAAAAATGCTTTCTAAATAGTAGGATGTGTCTTTCCAGGAATGACTTCTTGCAGTAAAACAAGAATAAATCATCCAAACCTGCTGCTGTGCAGCAGAACAGTTGGACTCTAAACAGAATGCAAGGCTTGTGGTTATTAGGTAGGGTCTTTCTTCCAACTCCTTGCAGTGCAGTGCTAAATTCATTCTCTCTATGTCACAGGGAGAACCAGGAGAGAAAGGTCCTCCGGGAAAAGAGGTAAGTTAAATTCCCAGTTGTCTCAAAGTAGGGCTGGTGTCACGAGAAAAAAAAACAAACAACAAGGATGCTACCTGGGTTGCAACAAAATGATTTTTCTCTTGAATTGTTGATATTTGAGAGCAAAGAGTGAGCTCTCAGGAATTTGAGACTGACAGGGAAATAAATATTCCCCAGGTCCCAAGAATCGCTGCAAATATGTGTGCATTATTATTTAATGTTGTTATGGATGGCTCTTTAATGCTCACTCATTTTGTTGCAGGGTGCACCAGGGAAACCAGGTGGAATTGGCTCCAAAGGAGAGAGGGTAAGTTGGAGAATATTATTAGTTATTCCATTATGTTGAAATAAAGAGAGCTATTTTGAGCTGGGAGCTGGGGGAAGGGTTCATTCAAGAGTGAAGCATGGCCTGTAGAGATCTACTTTGCTTCCCACCCTCCCAAACCTCTCTTTAATCATTCTCAGTCAGTAATACTTTGTGGATCATTTGTAATGCACCAGATGTTGTATTCAGTAACTTTGCTAGCTCAGCTGTTCGTGTTTCGCTGTGCTTGGAAATCAGAAGTTTCCCTCTTATTTTGTGGTGGTAAAGTTGGATTTTTTTCACTTAGGGAGAGCCTGGCATCAAAGGCGAAAAAGGATCTCGAGGAGAAAAGGGCCCTCCAGGTGATCCTGGGATACCTGGTCATAAAGGACATCCAGGACTGATGGGTCCACATGGACCCCCAGGAGACACGGGTCAAGTTGGACCTCCTGGTCCTCCAGGACAGCCAGGATTTCCAGGACCAAGGGTAAGATTGCAACAAAAGGGCATTGTACAATAATTTTTCTGCCACAGCGTATGATCAAAAAGGTACTTAAGGTTATGGTAAGACTGGTAGAAATCAGGGCAAGTATGTGTTATAATGGGGAGGGAGCATTTTTATCTCTTGATAAATAAAAAGGAGAGCTATAGCATATCTCATGGAAGTGTTGTGGAAGTGTTGGACTGAACTTCAGGAGAACTGAGCAATCCAGACCTGTAGCCAGGGCAGCCCGTCCCTGACACCGTATACTCCTAAAAGACTAAATCAGATCCTGTGCCTATGGCCATGGGTGTGGAGTCTGAAAAAAACTTCTTTCTGTAAGAATATTAATGCGTAGCAATTCATACAGAGGTCTAGCACCTTCCTCTGCTGCTGGTTGTTACGAGAGACAAAATGCTGAGCCGTGGAAAGGTCACTGCTCTATTCCTGGAAATCCTGGAGTCAGCTCATGAGAATTCATGAAATCCTTTTTTTGTTTAATATTCTCCTTTTCTTTTTTTTTCCTAACGGGAAACAATCTTGCTACTGAGAGTGCCCGAGGATAATGTATGTAGAAGGATGAGAAAAACTAGAAGCACTAGTGAAGCTGCTGTGCCCATCCTGACAATGAATTTGAGATTACTTCAGAGGGGAATAAACAAGGAAATGGTCTCTGATGTAATAACTGGGTAAATTTTAGACAAAACATTTCTTTGTGTATCTCAGCAACAGAGAGATTTGATGAAATCCAGTGATGATTATGGAGACTTAATGCAACTAATAGGGTTATAACTTGAAAAGATAATTTGTAAGCCTTCAAAGTACATTCTACAATCATGTTTACTTACTGAGATATTCACTAAGAGCCATCACAAATGGTTAGTGTTTAACGACAAAATTGTTTCTTTTGTCACAAACAAACACATCTTTTTCTCATGCAAAATTTGTCTTGGGAATAAGGCAGCAAATAGACCAACTGTATACTTATCAGCAACGTTAGTGGTTAAAATCCAAATAACTCTAAACTGTTTAATAAAAATCTACACTTCTTAATGAAGAGATTTCGGATTCATAAGACCTCATGATGTTTTTATAAAAATAGAGTACTCAGACTGCATCCTTGTGTATTTAAAGGATAGGTGTGAGGGAAAAGCAACACTTTCATGCAAACAGCTCGTGCACAAAAGAATGCTGTCTTTAGATTGACCAGAAATGTTTTCAAAACTGGCAGAAATTCAAAGAAAAATTTTAGCCAGAAAATGAGTAGTCTATTTCAAGTGAAACACCTAACTTCATGATTTACCAAGGAAAACACCTGATCTTCTGGTTCAGAATGGTTTATTTTTTTACATATAGCTACTTTAAAATTATTATTATTACTATTATTACTATTACTCTTATTATTGTTGTTGTTGTTATTGTTATTGTTATTATTATTATTATTATTGAGTTTTGGGGGAGGGTTTGAGTTTTTGCAAAGACAGAAGTCTGGTTACCTTAAAACCACTTTTTTTATTTTCTTGGAAAGCCACAACCTAAAATATTCTCCTTTTACCTGCCAAGAGTGCTTTCAGCATTGTTTCAGTCGCATCCTCCAGAACTGTCCTTCACACAGCTTTGAGTCTAGACAGCTTTTACAGCTGTTCAACAGCAACATCACACAAAAGAGCTGAGAGAGGGGTGAAAAATACTGTCCCCTGGACTCTGGGTAGGAGGCCAAGGCCAGGCAGCCACATTCCCTATCTCCCCTCAATAGCCTGAAATCAGGCAGAACCTTGTAGTCTTTTGGACAAAAGCGTATCTCATGTGTAAACTTACTGCTGTTCCCTAAGATAAGACTTGTTGGTAGCCAGTGAACCCAGTAGGAGTGTTTGTAGCAAGTCTAGATACCCACCTTCGCTACGCTGGGGGCTCACGCGCGTCTCTCTGCAAGGAAGCGTGCAATGCTGAAAAAGGAGTTAGGCTTTCCACTATGATCTAGTTGGCAGAGGATGTTTCCTGATCTGACTTGTACTACTTCGATGAGTGTATAGGTGGGAGGTCTTCTCTAGGAGGGAGGTGGGGACAGTGTCCCAACTGTGCCCTCTGACCAGGCCTCCGGCTTATACCATTGAGCCCATGGCTTGCCAGCAGGTTGGGAATTGCGGATGCTTCAACTCCCTTCACATTCTTTCAGGCAGTCCCTGCAGCAACTGGGTATGCTGTGGGTGATGAAATGCAACCGACCAAACCTTTTACAGAAGGTTTAATTTGCACATCCTCTGGCTGTGATTATTATTGTCTTGTTATTACTACGATTATCACTCTCTAGGGGGAACCCCCATCTCTAGAGATGTTGAGAAGGCTCATCCAAGAGGAGTTAGCCAAGCAGCTAGATGGTAAGTAATCAGCTCTGGGAAGCCAGAAGATGTATCTGAGAGTGTGAAAGATACTTCTCATAGCTGTGGTAGCACCTGAACCTCTCCTGCTTGTGAAAGACAATGTTGCAACAAGCCTGTCTGAAAGGAGGAATGTGTAAAATGTAATGTGTTTGGCAAGCTTTATCATTCCCCAAGCTTGATGTTCCCAGCAATAGCACAGGGATTCTCTCCTTTCTTCAACCCATGGCCATTGCCTGTGCTAAGCACCTCATGGCTTTTTGATACCAAATCAGCTTTGCTGCAGACTCATTCCTGCAGATGGCTGGGCTGAGATGGTAGGACAAGAGAAGATATAAATCCAGATAGATTAATTTGGGGCCCTGGAAGAGAAAATAATCAGAGGAGGACATAGATTTGCTTTTAAGGCCCCAGCTGGAGGAGAAGTGTTCCCAATATCTGAGACATTTGATGCTCATCAGTACAAGAAGAAGGGGGTGGAGTGGATGTAGGATGCTGCTTCTCTCACAGTACAGGAACTGCAGACCACAACCGATCCTATTTCCAGTGAAATGCAGAGCTGTAGTGCTTCCTTCTCACTCACCTCTTGGAGCAGCTGACACACAGCTGCAGGCATTTTCTTCCATGCTCAAGATCATGGTTCAGTGGAGTGATTTATCTGAAGGATTTTATTTACACACTCCCAGATTTCAAATTCCACACCAATCTAAAAGCATTCGAGATTTTGGATCAATGAAGAGACGATAGAAACCCCTTCTCCCTCTCTTCTGTAGGATTCTTTTGTGATGCTGAGTGTGTCTTAAGAGCTCTCTAGGCTGTTCAGGGTCTTAATATGGAAGTGACAAGCAGTGTGCCTGCTTTGAATTCAGCGAATATGCTGACACAGGGAGCTGCCTTAGTTACAGTTTCTGACTTCACAGCTAGACATGGTTACATTAGCTTTAACTCCACATGTATAACAGCCCAGAACAAGAAAAGCTTTTTTCCTACAAAGTAACCATGTAGTATCTCACTCGATGTAGCAGAAGCAGTGGAAATAGGCTCTTCTTTACAAAGCAGCAACGATTCCAGTCGGACAGAAATCTGCTAGCTGGACACTTGTGGAAGGGACATTTCAGATCCGCAATGAACAAGGAGCAGAGAATGACAGAAGTGTTTAGGATTAAGCATGGAATTTAGGAGTTTAAAGCTACTGAGAAATGAGGTTTAAAGAATTTAGAGAGGGTTATGGGGACACTGTCATGGCTTATGGGGAAGGGTTGTGTGGGCACAATAAATGGGTGGCCCTGAAAAATTGATCTGTGATAATACTTGGACTTTACTGGGCCACTGCTTCTAGCTCTCCATCTCCTGCACCACTGACCTTCTAGTCTAACAAACCCATTTCCCTCTCTTCACAGCAAAGCTAGCCTATCTCCTGGCTCAGATACAGCCTGCACATGTAAAAGCGTCCCATGGAAGACCAGGACCTCCTGGTCCTCCTGGGAAGGAAGGACTTCCAGGAAGAACTGGCCTTCCAGGAGAACCTGGTCAGCCTGGCCGGCCTGGGTCTGAAGGACCACCTGGACCAGTTGGTCCCAAAGGTGAGTGAAACTTGGGGTCTTTGGACAGTCTAATAAAGGGAGGTGTTAACCACACTTTGACATCCACCTCTCATGTTAGTAGCATCTAAGTCGTCCTCAAAATGCAAATGTTAGAAGTATGCTTAGTCTGTTAAACCAGAGGTGGTGAATGTGACCAGCAATTGCTGGTGTGTTCTACTTCTGGCCATTATTGGAGTGAGACGAGTCTTCATTCCCACTTAACATCCCATCTCAGAGGATTGGCCACAATTAGGAATTACTTTTAGGAAATATGGTGGCTTCACTGTGGATGGACAACCTATAGTAGTATCCTTTATTTCTGTAGATCATGCTTATCAGTTCATTACGTTTCTTTCCCTCTCTACAGGAGAAAGAGGAGCAAAGGGTGAGAAAGGAGACACTGGCATTGGCCAACGAGGAGAAATAGGTCCTCCAGGAATTCCAGGTGTGTTTATTCAGAACACCCCACAAAACACATCACTCAGAAACACTACAAGGACACAGTTCTCTACCATATTAGATAGGCAATCAGGATCGCATAAATACGACATACACGATTTCTGTAGAAACTGGCCCAAAGGAAGGAATGTATCACCAGCATCATATCTGTCCACCTTTGCTTTCTCAGCCTGATTGACAGTTATAATGATCCATCTCAGTAATAGCTAGGTTAACTGGCTTTTGGGACAAATCCAAAGTGAAGCTGTAATTATTAGATACACTGTGAAGTGTCCTATCTGCCTTTGCCAAAATCTTGTTATGACCAAGCTGGACCCAGAGACCCAGACAGCTTCAGGTGTTACAAACAGTTATATCCAACACTTGTGCCTCAGGTTTACAGCTTGAGCTTTACATTTGCTGATAACCAAGCAGCAAATATATTTTGTTTCTGTGTGAAATCAGAAGCTGTTGATCAGTTTTGCCTTCACGCTGTTCTGTTGGAGAAGGTAAATATGGGAGGCCCTCATGAATCCGTAGTCTGCATTTGGCATATTTGCCCTTCCTTGTCTTAAAATAGCAATGGACCCATTAGAGAATCATAGAATGGTTTGGGTTGGAAGGGCCCTTAAAGATTGTCCGGTTCCAACCCTCCTGCCATGGGCAGGGACACTTTTCACTAGACAAGATTGCTCAAGGCCACATCCAACCTGGCCTTGGCCCTCCCCAGCTTTCTTGTAGGCCCCCTTCAGGTACTGGATGGCCACTGTAAGGTCTCCCTGGAGCCTTCTCTTCTCCAGGCTGAATAGCTTCTCGTAGCCTGTCCCCATAGGAGAGGTGCTCGAGCCCTCTGAAATGCTTTGTACAAATGAATTATCTCCCAAAGTTGGCTCTTGCCTCAAGCTTTCTCATCCTCACCTCCTCCCTATGAGGACTATATGTCATTAGTTGGTTCATGCCGCTGCACAACTTCAATGTGGTGATAGAGGAAGAGCAGGCATAGCAAAGTTGTGCAAACCAAGGATGCCCTAGGAGGTGGAAATCTTTCTTTTGGAGGAGACACACTTGCCACACCCTTGTAAGCATGGTAGCCAGACTCAAATCTGTGGAAGCTGATGTCTCCATCCCAGATTTGCAGCAAAGCCATCTCCTGTGATGTTGCACCGCTGAGTACTGCACCCTGGGGCTGTCGCTTACCAAAGGCATTTTGGTTTTATTTTAGGCCTCCCAGGGGAGCCTGGCTATGCCAAAGATGGGATGCCAGGACCACCCGGCCCTCAAGGTGAAGCTGGTGTGCCTGGTCTCAAGGGTCCACAGGGACCTCCGGGAGCCAACGGACAGTGTGACCCCTCTCAGTGTGCTTACTATGCAAGCCTGGCTGCCAGACCTGCCAACGTCAAAGGGCCATAGCATGCAGGGAGTATCCCCAGAGTTGTTTTTAAAACTTGAATTCATCACATCTGCCAAGAGCTTTCAGACGTCTTCAACTGTGTTTCTTTCATGGGAGGCCTTCTAAAGCCAACAAATGCTGCCGGTCGGTCAGATTATTTTTATGAATTATTATTATTATTATCTTTGAAGTGATATGTGAATTTGTTTTTGTTTTCTCTAACATCAGGGCATATTAAAACATTAAAAATAAGTGGGGTTTTCTTCTGTCTTTTGAAGAGCATATAATATCAATGCATTGTGTAGCTGTTTATGCAAAACCATTCCGATGCCAAATTTTTTGTCTTTTATCTGGTTAGCACTTTCCAAAGCTTTACCCCTCACCTTTGAAACTTAAATAAAATCCTGCAGCCCTGGGCATTAACTGTGAGACATAGGCTGGTCGCAGGATTGTTGGTGCTACCTGCCATCCACATGGAGGGGAAAAAGGTAAAGCCGTGCCAAAGCTGGAAAAGACATCTCCAGTACATTTAACTCGTAATGGACAGACAGTCAGCAGCAGCCAGTGTGTGGTTCCTAGAAGATCCCTGTTAAATTTAACTTTCTTCTGCCCATAAGTGAATCTGTATCCTACAGGAGCTACTTTTTATGGGACCATGTGGGTTTTCACAGTAAGATCCACACTTCTCACTGGTCCCTGTGCAAGAACTTCAGTACTCGGAGGGCTTGGTTCTATTTATCTTCCTTCTGTTAGGGCAACGCCTATGGAAAATGCTTTGATGCTGTCCTCTCTCTGCTCAGGGGTGCCAAATCCCCTGTTCACTGAAACACTGTGTTTGCCAGCACAAACACAGCTCCTTATCACTGCTTCACCCAAAAATCAGCCAGAGCAGCATAGAAAGTCCCACGGTATTAAAAATCTCAGGAAGCCAAGTGTGACCCAACTTCATTGTTTTGGATGATCCACTGTGAAAATATGTTGGGAAGGTCGTGTGTTAGAGGGTAGGTGAGAAGGTACAAGCTGGTCTAGGAGGAGGTTCTCTGATGAAAGGGTCAAAGCAAAGAGGTGTTCAGAAACCTGGAGGAAATTGTGGTTGAGAGAGAAAGCAAAAAGTGAGACGCTGGCCCTGTTCCCCTATCAGCAAATTGCCAAAATCAACTTGAGAAGGCAAAAAGAAAGTGAAGAGAAGAGAGGATGGAGTCTGAAAAGACCTTCACAATAGGTGCCAGCAAAGCAGCTGCGTTTTCAAAACTCTTCTGCACAAAGCAGTTTGTAGTGAGAGATCGGGGTAATGAACCTGACACAGGCACTAAGTGCTGGATGTGTTTGGAAATCTCATCAGGTCTTTTTGGAGACAGAAAAGAGGCACTCTGCCCTCCTGGCACGTTCATCATATGGCACGGTGCTTTCAAGCTGGCTAAGCCAAGCAGAAACCCCAGCTGTCTATGACCACTCCAGAATCAGACACCAAGGCTTAAGCCACAGATAACCATTTGCCAGCCTTGGAGTCTTATTCTGACCCAGTAGCAGATAAAGTTGCCTCTGCTTTACTGAAAAATGAAATTAAATTAAATACCATGTTCCCAAGCCAGGGCTAAACAAAGTCTTTGCTGTGCAGCTCTCAGTGGTGCTATTTTTGCTATTTCTTATGCAAATAAGCTCTCTGATTTGATTTTACTTTGTTTCTTGCTATGGAAAGACAATCCAAGTGAAAATATCACGAGGTGAAAGCTTACTGCTTTTAAGTAACTCTCAATGGTGTATCTGTTACTATTCTGCATCTTAGGTCAGCTTGAGATATTTCAATTGCGTGTTGATCATGTTGTATTTAACAGCACCATTTTTCCTAGTCCAGGCTCAGTGAGATTTCATCCCTCCATTGGTGAGGCAGAACACAGTTTCTGCTCAAGCGATACCTCCCAACGTGGCACAAGACATCACTTTGAATAAATGTGATGGCAATGAGCAGGTTTTATGGAGGTCACATATGTTAACTTGGCCATGTTAATGTGATATTTATTATCTGGCATGATAGTGACTCCTCAGCCCCTGTAGATTATCAGATTGTCTCTCATCCTGTGTGTCTGAACATGCCATGTATGGTGGAGACTTCAGTACATTCCAATGCACCATATGAAGGGTAGATACATAATGATGTTCTATTTAACAAATTACAGGGTTTTCACCCCTGTGTGATCATAGAATCATTAAATAGTTTGGGTTGAAAGGGATCTTTAAAGGTCATCTAGTCCAACCTCCAATGGATGAGATGGTGCAGTGGTATCTAGTTGAAGGAGATCTAGGGTGTTGTTGGTTGGGGTTTTTTAAATAATCCTTTTCATTTGGAGGTGTGTTGGAGCCGTTGCCAAGAGTCTGTGTTAGGAACATGAGGGACAGACCTGTATCTTCAATAGCAATTTAAAAACCTGCATGGATTAGGCCAAGGCTGCAGCTCTGCAACTTCTCCACCCAGAAAAGGGGATGCAGCCTAATTCCCTTTGCTCCAGCATGTTCTCTAGCATATGGTTGTCTGTTCACTCTGTTCCTGGAGACACCCCAGACTCTCTCTGTGCCCTGAATTCAGTGGGTGCCATTTCCCTGCTTTTTTCTTAAACCTCATTTTCTCTCCAGCCAGTTAAACGGCATTTACTAAACGTAATCTGTCGTTAGTGAGACACATGCTGCAGACCCAGATCAAAACCCAGCCACCCAGTTTCGGCGGGTGTAGTCACCAAAAGGAGGCTTGTATATACTCTTACAGAAGCAAGTCCTGCGTGAATGTGCCTAAAGGGTCACCTGAGATAAAAGGTAAGAAGGGAGGGTATATTAGCAAGGTTTCTGCCCTGAAAGATCAAACACCAGAAGCTGCAACAGTTTTTACCTCAGTCTGTTCAGAGGATTTGCAGTATTTGGAAAGGTGGCCTGAGATTACTTTCCAAATGAGGTCTGCCATCTGGGCAGCCAGTAAATCTACAAGTACAGCCCTGGGCATAGTCAGAAGCTGCCCTTCACAAAATGCAGATGCCTCTGTGCCTGAGCACGTCACTCTGTGTGCTGGAAGGTGACAAGCAGATGGGTATTGCCTGTCCAGCATCTTGCAAGGTGACCATGCAGGCAGGAGGTGGCAAATCGGGGCAGGGACAGCGCTGATGACCTCTCCTCTAACCACTTCTGAATAAGGGAGGGCCGTGGGCTTTGCATCTCAATATTCCTGTCTCTGCAACAAAGCAGTTGTTGCATCACCATAAAGTCTGTTCATTTGAGTCTGAGGTTTAAATCTGGGAATACGCTGATATTTTTGTTGGGATTTTTTTTGCGGCTGTGGTGAAAGAGGATATACGGTTAAAATTGCATTAGAGAGCCAGATGATGTAGTATTCACATATTTAAATGGTACCAAGGACACATGGGTTTTGTGGCATCACTGTGGGCTGTTTTTTGTTTTGTTTTTAAATAGAGTGTGTAAATTATTGTAAGCGTAGCAAACAGGCCACTATTCCATTAAAATTTTTGCTTGTCAAATAAATACATTAAAAGCCAAACCAAAACAACAGGATCGCTTGGGGACAATAATTATTTTTGTGTTAAATAACTATTTATACTTGTTTTCTAAACAGTTCTGAATTAGCTGCTTCTTGGAAACTGTAGCAGGGAACGAATTTTCCTTTCTTTGACACTTGTGAGTGGATCTTCTCAGTAGAGTCTTGTGATGCTGTTTTCCTGAGCTGTCCTTTTCCCACCTCCTGTTGTAAGTACGGCGTAATTAAACTGTGTAAGGCTGAACTCTGTTCTACACGTTTATTTGGAGATGCGTAATCAAAGCAAGACTACTCTGTTCAGGACTAAACAAAATGTTTGTGGGGTTTTTTCCACAGGAAAAATAAAAATGCTACAACAGCTAAGCCCAAGCTCTGTGCTCTGACTACAAAACTGGCTGGTAGATGAGCACAGCTTTTACATTCTGGGAAATTTAAAAATAAAACTACTATATATATATATATATATAAAGAAAATAAAATAATGTTTACTGATGGCTTAGTCTTTTAATGTGGAAACTAGCCAAGCTCTGCCCTGTTATAGATTGAATTTTGGCAGCTTCTAGAGCAGGGCTTGATGCCTAAGCGTACCTGAGTGTCACTGTCTGGTGATGTCTTGGTTCCAGAGACACTGCCAGGGGACTAGCAGATACGATGTAGGACCCAGGGGAATTTTTCCAGATCTGCAGTAAGTGACCCTAGGGGAGATGATGTATCACATCAAATGATCTAAGGTGCTTATGTCTAGGTACCTGAATCCCATTCTGTCCCAGTCTCTCACAGAGGAATTCGGTCAGACCATGGCTTCAATGTGAGCTGTGGAACCTAGAGGTGATTTAGCTCATCCTAAAGGAGTCAGCTGAAACTCTCTGAGCTGTGTTACCTACATTACCTAGGTCTTAATAGGAAAAAAAAGATCTGGTAGCTCTCTTTATCTTCCACCATTACTGACTCACTGAGTTGGTGTGGGGATATATGTGCTACAGGTGATGATAATATGTTGGGTGATATGTGAGTAGCAGCCAGACAGCTTGGAAGGAGCGGGACAAGATTAGGGCACAAATCTGTGCTGTTCTTTTGGCAGGAAATGACAGCAAAATTTTCTTTAAACGACTGCACTAACTCAACAGTAGCTACATATAGTGAAAAGAATCCGTTACCACATCTTTCAGCATGCATGAGCTGGAGTCCAGTGCTGCTGAGGGTTAAGGTTGCTGCTCCATGGCATGAGGAAGAAGAGAAGCCCAAGGCCAGAGCCAGCCTGGGGGTAAAGGAAGGGTCTGACCCCAATCTACAGCCATGCATGGGCATGAGCATCTATCATCAGAGACCATGAGGAGGAGTCCTGTTTCTGCAGAGCCAGCGCTGTTGGGGAAGAGTCTGTGCATCAGCCACCCAATTGCCTCCTGTGTCTGAGTTGCAGCACCTGTCTGAGGTCCTGAAGGTAAGAAGGGTCCATCACAGTCTGGACTTCCCTTTCAGCACCTTTTAAATGGTAAAGTTGAATTAAGTAAAGAAATCCTGCTGAGGCTCATCAATCTGGATTAAATCTGAAAGTCACAAACTTAGATTTTTGTCGTGTGACTTGTGAAATGGAAACAGCTGATTAGAAAAACATGAAGACATGATGAATAGGAGACTGTTTTTCAATGTTCCTTTACAAAGCAGATTTTTGCTGTAAGGCCTAACTTCTGAATACCTTGCATAGCTTGACTCAGGAATATTGATGCTGGCAACATTGACGCTGACAATATTCTTGTTGGAGTCTATCTGAACTGAAAATGAGAATATCCTGCTGGGTCTCTAGGGGGATCAAGTGTTGAAAATACAGTCTCTTTCTTGTTATTTTATATTTTGGATTATCAACATTATGTAGAAAGCATAAGGGAACAATTTGACAGAGGGACATGAATCAAACTCTGACATTCCTGGTGAGCCAGTGATCAGAATCAAGAGGAAGGATGTCCTGCAAGATGGAGCAAAAGAGAACCTGCCACCTTGGTAAAGGAAAAACCCAGGGTCAAACTCCAGGTGTGAAGAAGTTCAACGAGAGAACGGTGCCCAACACACAAACCTCCCTCTGACCATGGCTTTGGCTCTGCGTGAAAAGCTCGGGTTTTGATTTGAAGAGATAAGCATGTTTAAGCAGAAGGCAGCACACACGGCAGTTCAGTTTATTTCACAAGACTGACATATTTGACAATGTATTCTTAGAAGCACATTTTTCCCTTCAGCAATGTGGGGGATGGCTTTCGTCCAAGTCTGAAATGATTCTCATTTCGATAAATTCTTCAGCACTTTCCCGATGGGAGCTGAGTTTAACTTTGAGTCTTATTTTTATGGTTAATTGCAAGGTCTGTCATTTCTGGTATGCAATTTCCCCTTGCAAGTGAAAATCTCACTTCCTTGGCTGCTGGCTTCATCTCCAATGTGCATGTATTTTCAAGTCATTCTACTCATTCTTAGTTATGAGCAACTATTCCACTTTCTCAAGTTCTGCTGAATCTTTTTGATGTAGCATATCCACCCTTTCCTGATGAAGCTGGCATAGTCTTCAGATCCCATTGACACTAAAGAACAGAGGCAACCACCTTGTAGTATTCCCAGAATCTGCTCACACTGTTGCATACTCATCTGTGATAGCTCCAGCACCAATAGCTTGTGCAGTCCCTATCAGGAATCCAAGCAGACCTGTCTCCAGCCATCAGCATCCCAGGAGCATATAATGCCAAAGCACCCTTATGATGCTGCTGGATGCTAGGCAAGTGACAGTTTTCTCTTAGAGATGCTAAAAATTAATCTAGAGGAAATTCAGGGTGTGATTTCAATAGGGTTATGGTATTTTCACTCTGAATCCAAGTCAAGGGTAACAGCTGGTATGTAACAGCCCTTAAAATTTGTACTTCAGAGTGAAACGAAATTAAACAATAGAAGAGCCTCAAGTGTAAGTTCAGAGGGTTAAACAACTATCCTAAAATCTTGTCAGCATTGTCTGGATAGAGAGCTCTGAGCACTTGCCACCCATCTGTGTGGCCACATACTCTTGGTGCTGGGGCACTGACTCCAGAAAAATCAGGACCATCCAGGGTTGAGGAAGTTAGAACTGAGCAGGGTGGGGAAAACAAGGCAGACGTGCTCCCCCTTCATGAGACTTGATCTGGTAGACCTGCTTAGACCATACCTCTAACACATTGTCTTCTGCCCTTTGTAGACTGTGGGATGCTGTGGAGACCCCTCTCCTTGTAAAGCTTTTTAAGTGGTGGTCCTTTTAAAACTGAAAGCCTTAAGGATTAGAGGATGGAGTAAAAGAGCTGGGCTTTCTCAGCCTGAGGCTTCAAACCCACAATTTTCTTCTTCCAGGAAAATGCCCTGCTCTCCACATTGCATGCTGTGCTGAATGGCTTGGGATAAGCCTCGCATTTTACGTGTCTCCTACAAAAGCTATACCGGCGAGGAATAAAATTTTACTTGTAAATATGCCAGAGCAAGCGCAGCATACGAAAGACAATATCTCTGTGGTGCAGGTGTTCATACCCTCGGAAGGAGGGAAAAGAACTTTCCGATTTCAAAAGCATTCTTTATTATGTTTGCTGAATGTTAAAGGCACAAGCTGACCTGAAGACTGAATGTACTCATAGTTCCCAGGTCCCAAGCTATGAGTCTGTCTTCTTGTTCACCATGTGCTTTCTCTACCCTTGGAAGCAGCCTTGCTGCTTCCATTGCAATCCCTTGGGACTGATCAATGAGAGTTTCTCAGACAATAGGACCCTTGGTGCTCCCACAAGGAGAGAGCTACACACAGACCAAGATTTGAAGCAATCTGCAGAAAAACACAGGCCCTGTGCTGCTGTTCCACTCTCTAAACACTGGAAGATAATTGCCACCCGCTCCTGCAACCACAAAAGGCAACGTCATATCCCGGGAGCTCGGGTTTGTGTACGCTGTAGAGCCAGAAGGGAATCACCTGATCAAGTGAGAACGCCAAGTGTTTACTCAGCGGGATGTATATGAGCAACCCAAACAGTCTGCGTGTGTGTTGGTAACGTGCCTGGCACAGAGAAAAGCTGACGGAGTGCCTTGATCCACCAAAAACCTCAGAAGTTGCTTGTGGAGTGTGCAACAAATCATCAGTGATCATCTCAGTTCAACCGGTCGTAGTTCTGGTGGGACAATGGATGCAGCCACCTCTTTCAGATGTCCCTCTAGATGCCCTGATCCACTCTGGAGGTACCTTACAGAGCATGATCCAAAATATGAAGGGAAGAAGAAGCTCAAGATCTCAGGCAGAGAGCTGGTGTCAGTTCCCAAACAGGTCTTTGGCTTGGACCAGCTGCAGGTCCTGGAGATGAGCCCAGAACGAGAGAGCTGCCTGAGGTACCGAATGGAATTGCTCCCCCGAGAGATCAGCCACCTGAGGAACCTAACCTGCCTCTACTTAGACTCCAACAACTTGAAGAAAATCCCTGCTGAAATTGGCACGTTGAGTCACTTGGAGAGACTCACTCTGAGCAACAACAGCCTGAGCTCACTGCCACTAGAAATAGGGGCACTTCAAAGGCTGCGCAGCCTTCACCTGGCCAACAACAGCCTCACCGAGCTGCCTGCACCCCTCTGCCAGCTGAGGAGCCTCACCTTTCTGGACATGAGTGACAACAAAATAAGCACAATCGCCTCCAGCATTCGGCATCTGGAGAAACTGGAAACGTTGCTACTGCTCTACAACTCACTGGACAGTCTGCCCGAGGATGTCTGTCTTTTAAGCAATCTGCGCACACTTTGGTTGGGAAACAACCATTTACGGTCCCTTCCAGCAAGCTTTGGGGAGCTGGTGAACCTGGACTGGGGAAACAATTACTGTTCATGCAACTTTGAGGGGAATCCACTGGAAAGTCCACCCCCTGAAGTGTGCAGCAGAGGCCCTGAAGAGATCAGAGACTATTTCTTGTCATTTAGCAGGACTCAGAAGGACTAGAAAGTGACAGATGGATTTATTCTGTACAAACCAACTGCATCAGCAAAATGTGTTTCACATGGGAAAGACCAGTAAAAATCACTCTGTGGAGCTCAAAAGCTTCCGCTCTGCTGTAAGGTCGTTTCTCTGGCAGTATTTTTTTGGACAGTAGTATCGAACCGACGGTGTATAGCTTTCAGAAATTCATCCCGGGAAAGCTATGATCCTTTTGTTATTTATAGTTGCGTAGATCTATTTCAGGAAATGTTGCGGCCAAACATTCAGTCTGAGAAAATGAACAATAATTAGTCTGAGAGGGTAGAATCAGGTAAACAACTGGTGGGACACAAATAGCAGTAATCCATACTGTTTGTTTGGACACAAACAGTTGTGTTTGAGTCTGGTCTTTGAAGTAGGGGCAGGCTGAGATTTCTGGAAGCATTTAAGGCCGTAGAGACTTGTGGATTTGACTTTGCTTCAGGTAGCCCAGAATCTCATTATTTTCCATGGTATTTGACATCCAGCTCAAAGGTTGAATCAGCTCAGGCTTCTGTCTAGCTCTGGATAAGATCCAACCTGTGTTCAGGTCCTGCAAAGTACCATGCAAGTGATGTGTTCATTGCATGGGCAGCACATAGTGTATTTCTTACCCTGCTTCTGCTGAAGAGCCGTTTCAGTGCAGGGCTATCACCTTTCTGGACCTGAAGTCGATGTACCACTCCCTCCAGAGCAGTGATATTGCTCCATGGAGCCTGATGATGCACAGGGGTAGCCTAAATGTAGAGAATGCAGCACTGGCAAAAAAAGTTTCCACTTCTACCAAGGCTGGGAAAGTGTTGAGAGATATTAAAATATAAGTATGCAAGCTTCCTGCAAGGGAAGAAGAATTTCTGAGAATCCCAATCTATAATCATAAAAGGCTTCATCAGTATTACATTATGGAAATTTGCTGAGGCTTCTTTCTGGTTCATTTTGCACTCTCTTCCCCTTAGCCTCTCAGCAGCATTTTCCTCCCACCTCTCCTTAGCTTTACTGTTCGTGGGAGTTTTCTCTGTGGCTACTCCCTCTGACATTAACTTCATGTTTCATTATTTTCTCATCAAAAGCTGCTCATACCCTTACAAATGCTTTTCTTTGCCCTCTGTCTCCTTTGCTTCCTATTTGTCCTTTGGCCAACACACAGAAAATTGCAGCTTTGTGTCTTTCCTGGAAAGAAAAAGGGCTGAGTCAGGCCTGCTGAGAGCTGAACATGTTCTTCCAGGGTTCGCAGAGAAACGGAGGGAGAAAGAGCTTGAGACATTGATACACGGATCATTAAGTCTCTTGTTCAGTCATTTTTTTCTCCTCATAGCAAAGATCAGTGCAAGGAGAATAAGAGACCTGAATCAATGCTGAAATTTTGCTGGGTGACTTCAGATATTCTTAGAACAAACTGATTTTCACACTGCTTTGCCCCTGATCTGATCTTTGTCCCTGCCTCTGATCTGTGAGGCTTTCAAACCAGCTGTCACTTTTTGGTGGTACAGCAACTGGATTCTGTGTAGAAGTAGTGTATCATACAGTGATAAATCAATGCACGGCAATAATGGACATGCAATAATGTTGCACCAGTTTGTTTGGTTTTGCTGCAGCTGATTGTTTCTAAGATGTGTGACATAGGAAAGAAAGGAGCAAAGGGACCGTGGTGCCTTGCTTACTTGGCTCTTTCTGTGTCAGCAAGGAGAATCAGAGCTGAAGGAGCAGGACAATGAACTGCAAGTCCTTTGCACTTGTTTGTTTTTCAGAGATTTGCAGCATGATAAGGGACTGTGTGTGAAATAGCTCCTGAAGCTGTTGTTAGGTCAAACAGAGGGTGTATCAAGGTGACAAGATTAAAGACATTGAAAGACTGAGGGTTTATTTCTGTTTCTGCTGTTAATCCATTCTCTGGACTCAAGTCTACTATCTTATTTCCCCATCCTCCCCATCCCATTCCCTATGTGCAGTCATCCTGCCTTGCTAATACTTGTCTAGTATAAAGGCAGTACTAGCAGTGGGGCACAAGTAAAGACAAGGTTATTCTCCTGTTCTGGTACATGTGCAGGAGTGAAATTCTAGTAACTGTCATCTTTTCCAGAGGATTGTGCCTAACACAACGAATCCTCCCAGGGCATCATCTTAGACAAGTGGTAAGAGGGACAATTTCTCATGTCCCACGTCAAACGCTTTAGGTCCTATCTCAGTTTTTCTTCTAGATTGCACAGAGTTTGGGCTTGAGGATCCATTTCCATTTTGGCTGCTGTTCCCTTCTGCTTCTTGGCTAGTGATTCCCCCAAAGCAAGCTGAGTTTAGCTTGTTTGGGGAGTTTATGGCATCTCACATCTTTCACTTCTGGTTTTGGCCTAACAGGTTTCACACGCTTAATTTAACTAGTCCGTTCTCAAAAAAAGCATAGACATAATTTCTGAATGCTTGATTGTATCTGTTAATAATATACCTGTCATTCCTGGGAGAGAATGGAGCTAAAAAGGGGGTTAAAGCCTGCAGGAAAATGTAATCTTTAATAAATAGTGCCAATGTATTTGCTGTAAATCTCCAGTCTGTTGGGATCAGGAGAAATTCTGAGAAATTAATGCAAGTGAGGGCTATTTGACCATACCATCCAACTGCTTAAACAGACTGAATACGTTATCCTGCTAGAAGAAATCCTGTCCTGACACCGTGCTGTCATGTCTTCATCTCCCTTTGTCCTGCTTGCTTCCAAAATCCCAGTTCCCAAAGTGGAAAGCCCCATAGTGCTGCAATATTCTGGCATCTTTGTTAGTGGCATAGTGACACAGAGCAATAACTAGATCACCGTGTTGTCATTAAGATGACATTAAAATCTAATCTCAAAGTGCTTACCCTGTATTTGTTGTACTATCTGTATTGTTGCTAAGCACCCTCCTTTGCCTGTGCTCATTAAAACTTCAAGCATTAATATCAGAGAATGGCAAACTGCGAGGATATAGGCCCCCGGC
>WEIS01076120.1:9252-19256 GCA_013389965.1 Todus mexicanus | reverse complement strand
TTTAAGATCATCTAGTCCAATCTGTATGGTCTTCATTATTGCAATTTCCAGTCTCCATCGCGCGTCTTGCCTTCCAGACTCAGTGAAATTGGTATTAAAGGGAACAAGGGACCAACGGGAATGGTGACAGAGCAGAGTGGGCAAGGGGAGCTGAGGGGCGAGGACAAGGAGAAGGTGGGAAGGATTGCTGAAGGAGTTTGGCAATTAGGACTTCAGAGTGACCTCACCATTCTCCCACGCAGAACAATTTTCTGAAGCTAGACAGATTTATAAGGATTACGGGAAAGTTTATTTTGCGCTACCTACTGCATTTTGTTAGATGTGTGTAGATAAACAGAACCCGGGTTTCCTTAAACGTTTTGGCCAAGCCCAGTTCAGCAGTGTCCAGAAAGATTTAAAAAATCATGAGGAATCTGTGTAAATAAAATAAAATAAAATGTTAAAAGGAAGGGAAGGGAGCAAGGGAATCCAAGGCAGTTACTAGTTTGGAGGGGGAAGGAGGGAGGGCTCTGCCCAGATACCCCAACAGTGAATATAGGCAGATCCCCTCCTGGGATCTTCAGATCCTCTCTTGGGAGAACAGGATAGTGAATGAAGGACAGATCGGAGGTTTTCTTTTACCAGAGCCTGTCCCGTTTCTGACACTATCTGCAGATGTGCGTGAAGTGAGGTAAAAATCCACCATTCTGATCTGGTAGCGCCATGAACCACTTGTTGTACCGGCTCAGGTATCCAATAATAAGTTAAAGAGAGGAGCTGAGGTGGAGCTCTCCATAACCTGAAACTCTTGTTGGGTTTTTTAGCTTCAAAATCTAAAACATTAACTAATAATACATGAAATTCCTACGTGCCGCTGGCTAAAGCAAATAGAAACGCTTCCTTTCTGATGACAGCTCACGGGACTAACTCTGAGCCTTGCTTTTTTTTAATAATAAAACGTGATCGTGAATGTTCAAAAAGAAACGTCGAAACGCACACAAATCATAAAGGGCAATTGTGTGTTTAAACAGAGAGTCTCCCTGTTTCACGCTGGCCTCTTGCACCTTTAGCTTCGTGGCTCTGAAGGAGATGCAGCCACGGATTGACATCATTATTTGCTCCGTTCGTCTTTCAGTACGAAAGGCTGCCGTCTGTCTCCTGTCAACGCCGGCTTTATTATTTTGGAGGAGCCTGGGGGGGAAAAAAAATGCCTTGGGGTGTTTCCCTATCGGTGGATGTTGTAGTATGGTCTCTGTAGCCAAAAGAAACGTTGAAACATCACGGGTTTTTCTTACCGCTGCTTTCCATATTTCATCTAGAGAGACCTTTCAGATGGTACGTGGTGAGACACGCTGATTTTTCTTAGAAGACACCATTGGGGGCGAGCTCTTTGTGCTGCAGATCCTGGCCGGACCTCTGCATGACTTCACAGGCTCAGTCTAGGACTTGTGATAGCATCGTAGTGTTGGTTGAGGCTTTTCTTCAGGTTTAGACTTCTGCAGAGCTGCCCCACACATGTAAACTGGTAGAAACCCCAGCAGCCATGCTAGGCAAGTAGGAGAAAGAGGGCTCTTGGGAACAGACCTGCTTTGGCGGAAAGTTCTTCGAGATGAAGANAAAACTGGGGTGTGCTTTTGGTTTGTAGGCTGGAACTTTACCAAATAACTGGTTCTTTTCAACCTTAAGATTCCCCTACGTAAAAAGATGGAGTTCAGACGAATTGCAGCCAGTGAGATCAGCAGCCAGGAGAGCTCCTTCTCCATAGAGAAGGGACTGTTATAGATATTTTTTTCGCTTTTTTCAGGGGTTTTGCCCTATCAAGCTAAATTCTCCTCCGTTTTCATCCAAAAAAGGTGGCAAAAGTGTACTGGTGAGACGTGCCAACCCATTTCACAGATTACAGTAAAGTCCACTCAGATGACCTGCAGTTTGGGTATCAGGGCACCCATAAATAACTTCAACCGAGTCCAAACCCAGTAGTTAGGGGTGGGGGTTCTTTTTCGAGGGGAGAAAAAATGCGAATTGTGATGATTAATGTGGCCATCCCATGGAAAGCAGCAGGTATAAAGGGCTCTTCATTTTTGACAGGTGCATTGTGCATTCTGGGCTCCCAGCCAAGATGCATTGTCATCAAATGTTAATAAAATCTGCAAATAATATACAAAGTATTAAATTGTGCTTATCCTTCGAGTAATTTGAGATGTAAATTTCTCAAGCCGTGCTGTACGTTAAGGTTCCTTAAAATGAAGAAAATCAGAAGTACGAAGCAGATAAAAACACTGCGACAACAAAGGGCGTTCCTTGAGCCATCACCCTGCTGGAGGAGAATTAAGCATTTAAAACCTTGGAGTATTTTTGTTCAGAAGTTGCTCTAATGTAAACAATTAAATCCACCAGTAAAGGGGCTTAGGCTCGGGTGAGAGCGTAAGATATTTTCCTGCCGCTGCACACTCTAAGAAAATAGTCATTTTTCAGTCTTCTGCATTTGGTTTCATCCTTACTTGTATAGACTAAGGCTGCAGGCATCTACCTCCCAACTCTTTACATCTCTACCTGAGAAAAGCACGTGAATTATACCAAGAAACTCAGTTTTCAGGCAGGAGGGCGTTCTGCAGCTGTCTGTTTAGTGTATTTAGCCTCAGATCCTGCCAAGAACCTTCCTGGCAGCTCTTGTGCGGCACTTTGGTGTCCTCTGAATGCTCCCATTTGAAAGTGGTGTCCTCAACGGTTGTGTCTGAGCAAGGGTATTTAGAAAGCTACTGCATCTTGTGACTTTTGGTAGACTTTGACTGTGGTACACTCCAAAGTTGTGGCTGGTCTCTGCCGTGGATGGAGATAATTTAGAAATGGGGCAATTACAGGACTGGTCTTATATTTCAGTCTAGGGCAGGAGATCTTTGCTGAGAAGACAGATTCACAGGATGGAAAGGGTCAACTATCAGCTACAAGTGGTGCAGCTCTGGATTGTCCATGTTAGGATGAGCAAGCTGCTGGTGCATTGCGCCCATCCCGGGATGCTGATGTACCTCAGTACCCTGGCTAACAACTTGCTGGGATCTACCGATGTGTGTGGCT
The DNA here is from genome assembly GCA_013389965.1 of Todus mexicanus. Taxonomy (NCBI): domain Eukaryota; kingdom Metazoa; phylum Chordata; class Aves; order Coraciiformes; family Todidae; genus Todus; species Todus mexicanus. The sequence continues at coordinate 16,202 of WEIS01076120.1, read as the reverse complement.
TGAAGGTGTGGCCACCAGCATTAAGCCCCAAACACAGCTGCTTCCAGGGCAGAGAATATCCCATCAGCATGTTTCTCAAGCTGGACCCACACAGTGTGGTATTCCCAGATCCCAGAGGGGATCCTCCCTACCCCCATCCCAGAAGGGAGCCGTGGGAGGAGGAGTGAATCAGCAGAGCCTCACAGAAATTACGACACCCTGCCGTCCTCCCGCATCAGGAGGGCTTCCCTGCGATCTGGGAGATAGAAAGGGCTCATCACTGTGAGCCTGGCCTTACATCACCAGCGCCAGGTGCTCCTGAGGTACAGAGTGTCAGAACCAGCCTCGCTCTGCACCTCTGAGACACCTTCCTCTTCCTCTTCCTCCTGCTGCAAACCTCTCGCCCTGAAACTCTGTGGTGACGCAAACTGAGCTCTCTAATGAATCATCCATTTTCTCTAGCGGGTTTTGGAGACTGGAGTTGTTGCCCTGTTTATATCAAGTAGGGAAATTAAGAGAGGCTGCCGAAGAGCTGAGCCCGGATCCCGGCTCTGCTGGGCTGCAGCCTCTGTCCACCCTTCCACCTTCCCTGCTCTGCTCGCATCTCCTGCCACTTTAAACACGGGGCAGCTCCCTCCCAGCCTTGTCTGTACTTCTCAAGAATGTAATTGCTTTGCTGTCTATCCCCTTAGCAAAGCAGAAATCCAGCAACCAAAGCTCTTCCTCCTCAAGAATGCGCCTTGCCAATGGCCTTTGTCAGGGCCAGGTTGTTATCAGTATAATGCCTGGTGTTTACTTTTCAGTGCCAGTAAATAAATCTCGGGCCTGCTTGACCCTTCGCTCTCCAGCCTCCCCCAAAGTTGAAAACAAAAATGCAGTTCTGGATACAATCAACCCGTTTGGTTCAAGTCCTGCTTTTCAGGATCTGAGTCTGAAAGCGGTGGTCTCGGAGGCTCTTAATGCCATTAAAGCTCAGATTTCAAAGATGTGTGCCTTGGAGCTTTTGGGTTTGATTTAAAGATAAGCCACTCAAGCTATGTTGATCAAGGGAGTGTCTTTATGTGAATTTTCCTTTTCAAATAAATCCAGGCCAAGATTTATCGGATCCTTCTAAAGGCATGTGTTACTGGAAGCTATTCCTGCCTGCTTCCAGCTCTTCTTTTTTTGTCCTTTAAGGAAGGATCCTGAGCTGGCCCTTCCCTTTCTCACAACATCAGAAACTCTAAACTGACTTGCAGGCAGTTCGTAAAATGATGATGTGCCCTCGTGTGCTGGGGGTGGGTTGTGTGATTTGTGAAGCCTCCGTGACCATTCCTTGCTTCCCTACTTCTTTTTTTCTTCATGAAAATTCATGAAAGTCTTGCCACATCCAGCAAAGCAGCGAAAGTAGCCAGGAAATTGAGAAGTGGTGGTTAGTAAGGGCTTCTCACCCACCAGCGTAATGGGGATCAGTGGAGCTGGCTCAGCAAAATGCCACTACCAATTCTTCTCCTCCACCTGCAGATATAAAGGGGGCACCTCTGAGCTGGTGCCACCTTGAACTGAACTGGTTTGAGCAGCACCACAGTTGAAAAATTTCGCAGGAATGATCTGATTGTATTAAATGTTTTCATTTTTCAGTGACACGTGCTGTCTACACTCCCTGGTTCTTTTGACTCTTCTCCAGAAATTTCTACAAAATCAAAGTCAGGCCTTGCAGAATAGGAGCAGATTCTGTTCTTTTGGTGGAAATGGTGCTTAAATGTCAATGTTTTGGAGCTAGTCTTAATTTCTAAAAGAAATCCCAGGTAGAGGGGTATCAAGAGGTAGTGGAAGGAGCTCTGCCTGCCAGATCTCAAAGAGGAGATGTTATGGCTGGGCTGTTGTCGCCAGGGCAGGCCTGAATCCGTTTCCTTCCCTCATTATCCACCTTAGACTTTTTTCTTCTTTTCCCTTGTTTTTGCTCAATTGGTTTTACGCTGCTGGTTTGCATTCTTTCATATTTCAAACACTTCATAAATCCACGTAATTGTAATTTCCTTCGCGGAGATTTCTGAGTGGCTTAAATATGCTGTGTATATTTAATAGTGACAAATCAGGAAAAAAACAAAACATCGCCTTACACTTTTTTCCCTCCCTTTGCATATTGGCTGCAAAAAATGGTCCAAACCCCAGACATGAGCAGTTTGGGTTTAACTGTGGGGATTTGTGGGAGGTTGGCTGATGTCCTCATTGATGTCTTGCAGCTCCTCTGCAGGGCAGGGACTTCTGGAAGGGGCAGAGCTGCTTCTCCTGACAGTTCTCCAGAAGTCCCTGATGCCTTACAGGAGGGCAGAGTGTGTGAGATAAATTATACGTTAAAAACCAGGAGAGCAAAAGCTGCAGCGTCTGTCTAGGACAAACTAAACCATCAGGGCCTCTTTTCTCTACAAATACTTTCTGCAGCAGAAAAGCAAATACCATTTTTCTCCCTACCTCAGCATGTTTCAGATGTTCAGTCCAACACATGGCACAGGCGTACCCGAGGGTACCAACTGCCTCTGTAAGAAAGTGCGTTCCCTGCTTGATAATAAAAAGCTGCAGTTCTTGAGGGGGGTTTAAAAAGAATAACGTGTTTCTGATCAGCAGAGATATTTTTACCCACTCCTATTTTGTATCCTTCCCGGCACTATAAAAATATATATATAGATATGGACACATAAGCATGAGGATTAGTGAACCAGGCTGATTGCTGGCCCCGTGTCCCCGCGTGGTGTGTGCCTGTTGGGTGGCAGCAACGTGGGTCAGGGACTACGTGGTGCCCCCGTGGGCCCGTGCGATATGTTCTCCTCTGCCTCGAGCAGCTTTGTTGCCGTTCCTCCCCACTCCCTGGTTATCAGGGGGTTAAGGTGAGGCTGTTGCTCCAAGCCTTTGTAGCACCTTTCTCCCTGTCTGGTTGACATTTGCATGGAGATGGAGTAAGATGAATGTTCTTGCGCTGACATAATCTGTCATCGTTGGGGCTTCCAGGAGACACTCAGGGAATGAGCAGATGTCTTCTGATGCTCTATCCTTGCTCGAGCAGAGCAAAGCTCTTCTCTCCCAGGCACCGCACACTGGTAACTGCTGACTACTTACCAACCAGTGCTCGTAGACCCTGAGAAGGCAGCAATGGGGGTTTTGGCTTCTTCGAGCATTCCCACTGACCCTTAGCCAACACACAAGGTTCTGCTTCAAAATGAGTGTTATGTCAGCATCCTCTGCACTGTCCTCTGGGTATCCCTGACTCCAGGCCTGGAGATACGACTAAAAGGACATTGAGGGGCTGGAGTGTGTCCAGAGAAGGACGTTGAAGCTGGTGGACGGTCTAGAGCACAAGTCTGGTGAGGAACAGCTCTACTCCTGAATGTTTTGTCCACAGCAGATGCATTGCCAAGACAGCTAAAAGAGAGACACAGAAGGACTTCTGGTTTTTGCAAATCTAAGGAGATTTCAGCTACAACTAGGCAGTAAAGGGCACTCAGCTTAGATGTTCCCAGAAGGACACCTCTCTCCCTGAGGGGAGAAGACATCAGAGAAATTACTGTTTTCTGCCTCTTGCCGAAGCTGCAGGAGCACGCGATGGGCTTGCAGAACACTGAGAGCAACGTGGGCAGTCGCCTTCTCCTCGGGGCCAGGGAAGGACAGCGATACATGGGGTGATACAGACTTTCCCAGCCCTAAACCCCAGATAAACATCCAGGTTGATCTCATCCCCTTTCCCTTCTGTCTGCTTCCAGCCCCTAGACCTTCACCCAGACCCAAATTAGATACTATTTTCTAGAATGGTATCTGATTTCACTATAACATTTCTGAGAAACAGTGAGGCTACCTTTCATGAGAAATTGTTCCAGTATGTCATTACCCTCACAGCGAGAAGATTACATCTTAATTTAAGGTCGAATATGTCTAGTTGCGAGTTCCAGTCATTAGATCTCATTAAGCAAGGTTGAAAAGTCCCCCACTATCAGATCACTTTTTGAAGTTCCTCTGTGTAGTAATAAAATTGTCTCTTAATTTTTGGGAGACAGTCTTTGGAGAGAGGCCTAAACATAGCACTGCGCGTAATAAAAAGAAGTTTAAATTGGCAGAGAAACCAAAAAAAAAAAAAAAAAAAAAAAAAACACAACACAAAACCAACAACCGACCCAACCCCAAAGCCCATCCCTTCCCTTCCCTCCAAGAACTTTAAGGAACTGAATTAAAAATGAAAGCTGGGAAATTTCAGGTTTGTGGTTGCATCCACCCACCTCGACTGTCTGTGCTGCAGCTGCAGGAGATACCGAGAGGTCGCCCAAGAGGTGGTTTTTCAAACATACCAAATAAAAAGTGCAGCCTTCTTATCTCACATGCAACGTGCACTGAGTTATGGTGGGGAAAGCAGCTTTGGAGCATTTCCTTGGGTTTGTGGGTTTAAGCTAGATCACTGATGTTAATTTAAAATAGATCTTTGCGGTTGAATCGTTCTCCGTTTGCGGTGTGGTTATCTGGAGAACACAACTCTGTCTCTTCAGGAAGACAGAGAAGGGGAAAACAAAGAGTGTTCTGAAAATACTGTATGGAAAGAGCTGCTGCCTTCCCAAAGAGCCACTGCCTTCCCAAAGACCTTCTGCTTTCTCAGACAACACGTGGAGCTCAAGACCTGCTCCACCGTGGTGTTAATGCTCCCGTGATCCTTCACAGCCAGAGCAGCGTTCTTGGCTCCAGCCCCTTGCTCGGATTCCAGCTCAGATAATTACCCTCTGCCCACTTCAGTTTCTTCCTGCAGTTTCAACTGAATGTTATTTTTTGCTTCCACCTTTGAGAAGAAACCGAGTTAGCATAATTGGCACCAAGGTGGCAGCAGTGGTAGAGAGAGCGATCTGTGTATCTCCTAGAAGGTATTATTTAATATAATTAACTGCAGCGTGGATCTGCTGCCTCCCTCCCTCTATGGATTCAGCTCCCAGCTCAGACCCAGGCTCCCTGCTCCTCATTTTAAAGCTGGTTCTTCAGGTACTGTAGCAGTTTTCAACTCGGCAGGTCTGATCCTGTATTCTGCTAAGCAGCCTCGGCTCCCGTTGAAACGAATGAGAACTGAGATAGTTCAGCATCTCCCAGAAGGAGGGATTTGAATGTGAAATGAGTTGAGGAGACGGTTTTTGGGTCGGCCTTTGGTGCCTGACTCTGGGGTTAAGGGCTTAAAATAATTCTGCTGTGAACAGGCTTCGAGTTTAGCTGCCTTAGAGCTACATACCCGAAACCGTGCCTTACAGCAGGAACCCAAGCCTCCATCAAAGGCTGTCTGGCCAAGGGCTTGACCACAAGTGGAAGTTGTCTGAAATAACCTTTCAGTAACAGTTATAGCACGGATGGTAACGCCGAAACGAGTCATGCTGGACCAGCACTTCTGTTTACAACATGGTTATTTCCAGAATCAAGCCCCATCTTGCTAATTAGTCCTATTGTTTTCCTTTCTCTTTCCATCTTTCCTGATGCACCCGTGCCCCTGTGGTTGTGTTTCACCTGCAGTTAACAACGGAATGACCAGAGCGACCGAGTCCTGCAAGTATTTGTACAGTTGATACTGAATCTTCAGAAAGATGAGTTGAGTTTCCATAATTTCCTCTTGATAACTTGGATTGTGAAGCAGTTAGAGCCACTGCGTGGTGCTGAGGCACGTGGGTTAGTGGTGCCCTGGCAGTGCGGGGTTAACGCTTGGACTCAATGATCTTGAAGTTCTTTTCCGACTAAAATGATTCTATGATTCTATGTTCTATCAAAGGCTGAGAGCGGCAGTGTCTGAACTGATTTATCTACCTGGAGGAACATTATTGCTACACCAGTGGAATGTTCCTCCCAATGACCAGGCTCACGTAAGACTCACTGAGCAATAGCATTAATATTCTGACTCGAGCAGCGTGCTAAAAACACGCAGGCCAGCGTCGGCAGCCTTGCTAGCAAGACCTGCCGAGAACCAGCAGCAGGAGATGCCACCCACAGGTCTGCATAGGGCGAGCAAACCCCAGAGGGGGGGGAGGTTCTGGTTTGATATCCATCCAAGAGTTGCTCTAGAAACAAGGCTAATAACAGTCTTCTGGGGATGGGCTTTTACTTGTGATGTCTTTGGTTCTCCCTGGCATTTCACGCCGAACCAGGAAGTGGAGAAAGGTGCACCAAACATCAAAAAGCTTTCAAGTGAGGCATTTTTGCCTAATATCCTAAGGAAATGAGTCTTGTATGATCACAGCGCCTCTGGGGGTGTATGTGTGTGTCTAATAGCTTTTGAGTTTGCCAGCCAATTCCAACCAAATTTAGCAAAAGGGTGAAGATCTCAAAGAGGGATCTGTTCCTACAAGTCTGGGGAAAACAGGTGGCAGGGGGAGGAATGGGAGAGCCCCTCTTAGCACCGTGCTGAGGGAGGAGGCCGTGCAGCTCACCTTATATTAAACATCAGAGATTCACATGGGGAAAAGGGGGTGGAGGAAGATTGGGAGTCAGACAAGTGGAAGAGGAGCCTTTGTTAGTTTTGCTGATCGTGGATGCATTTGCTGAAGTCCCAGAATTGATGAGTTACTTGTATTTGCCACACCGTGTGCTGTGTGGGCAATGGGAGCTCTGTGGAATTGGGTCACAGGACTTCCCTTGTGGGCCACACCTCTACGGGAAGAGGTTGGCTGTTTTGAGGGGCCTGCACCCCCTGTAGGGAACCTATCGATACTCACCGTCCAGCTCCAGGCCCCGCTAGACTGATTGTACAGGGTGATCCACATCCATAAGGACAGCGGAGAAGTGTCTTGCCTTTCTGGAGGAGAAAGGGAGGGGGACATCATGATCCCAGAACTCCTTGCCATCATTAGAGGTATTAAATCACTCTCTACACCTCATTTCGCTCTCCACAACTCCCTCACAGGAGGTTGGAGCCAGGGGGGGTCAGTCTGTGCTCCCAAGGAGCAAGCAACAGGACAAGAGGAACTGGCCTCAAGTTGCCCCAG
>WEIS01076118.1:0-27744 GCA_013389965.1 Todus mexicanus | reverse complement strand
TAAATTTTTCCTCTTCCACCAACATGTGTCTGCAATGGAAAAATATATCACATACCTATTTTCTTTTGCACAGACCAACACTGACCATCATAGAGCTTCACTTGATTTCCAGGGAAAAGCTAGCAGTTTGTTCTGCCTGTGCTGGGGTAACGTATCAGCGCAAGAATGTATATAGATTTGAATGTTCTAAGCACAGTTCTTACAAGTCAATTTGTTAACACAATAACCATTTGTCTTCATCCCTATACGAGTCAGTTCATGAAGCTGACTGTGTCTCTGAGAAAGTATAGTGTCCTCAGCAGTCTTGCCCAGGCTCCATGACATGTTCTGAGACAAAGAGAGACATTGATCTGGCACAGATGTCCAGCTGTTCTCTTCTCCTCCTAAGCAGGTTCATTACTGCTTAGCCTGGGAAAAATCTGATGTTAACTTACAGCTTGCATTCATACCTGAGACTATGCTTTAAAGACTGTACGCTGTCCTACACATACATTTAGTTCTAATAGGCATTGCTTTACTCACATTTTCCCTGTTTATTTTTCCTTTCCCTGATCCACAGCATAAAAATCTTTCCATGTCAGACCACTACAAGGGAAGAGAATCAAAGATGAAATTTATACTTATTTGTATTTTTCTAGATGTAAGGGCACCAGCTGCTGATAATTGCTGCATTGGAATGGATTTTTTTTTTCCTTTCTTTTTTGTCCTTTCTCTTTTGGAAAAAAAGTCAAATAGTTAGTTTAAGGGAAATGTCAGATTGTTTAGAGTTGTCTGAACAAGGAACGTGGGAAATTCTATCTGTCAGAAAGTGGAAGGAAGAGCTTAGACTATGCCAGTGCTGCTCCGCTCTCTGCAACATTTAGATGTGACTGATTTTAGTTTGTTTCTCCTTCTAGGCAATTACCAATAAAAAAAGTTGTCTCAAACGAACCTAACTTTAGATATTTGCGTGATCCAGTGAGAACAGAATTCACATTAACTTAATTTGGACAATGACTAAGTTCTTATTTGATGTATTTATTACATGATTCCACTTAAGAATTAAGCATATTGTGAACTGTTTCTCAAAGATGAAAAAGAAGCCACTAGGTGCCCTAATTCAGGGAGGTCTCTCTCCTATCACTCTGTCTTACAGAAAGAAGTGTGGCTTGGACTAAGCAGTACCATAAGCTGCACAAATCCTGGAGCTACAGCTTGTGTAGGAATTCTATATCCAAGCCCATTCTGCCTGGAGTCTGCCATGAAGCTTCCTATCTGTGTTGTGTAAACATACGACGTCAAGCTTTTCTTGACCTTTTTCCCAAGCCTTTCTCTCAATGTCTTTCACTCTCTGGCTAGACTTCTCCTTACTGTTGCACAGAGCACATAGTTGTCCACAAGCCTGTACTGTTGCACACTACGTTGCCTCACCACCATACCTCATACCTCTGTCAAATGAAGAGAACAGCTTTCTTCTCTCCAGTTCTCTGCTCTGGGCCTACAACTAATATTTTTTAGTTGTTGTACACAATATACTATGCACAGACCCTGCCTAGATGTGAAGCACCATTCTGGATCTCACATTACATTGGAACTGGCTTAAAGACAGGGATAAACCTCACCTCCAACAGCTTCACTCCTGTACAAGGGTTTGCCTCTTGCAATCACAGGGAAGACTTAATCATTGAGTGCATACAAGATTTGTGCATGTTAATTATAATTCCATGCATATATCAAGTTGTTCATGTCCTCCTGACTGATTCCAAGGGTTTATCTCAAAGAAGCCTTTAAAAGGGGAAGGAATAGTGATGGAAATAGCAGGCCATTAAATAACAACAAACACCAAATCAGATAAGAGCATTCTAGCAATTCTAAGGAAAACAGCAGGGATGGAAGGGGGAATATATCCTTCATGGTACCCTAGCTGGTTGTATTCTTCTCAGACAAACATTCACAATTGGCTTAAGCCTATTTAAGTTGCATCTGCAACCAAAGAAATATTCTTCAACATGACCATCTGCACGTTTCACCAGCCCACAGTGACACTTGCCTCATCAAGCAAAACAATACAAGAAGCTGACCCCACTGAAACCCTTATTGTGATAGTGGGGCCAGTTCTTGATCAGCCAAATGAGGGTTAGCACTGGTGCTTCTTAGGCAGTAGAAGTATACTGCTGGTGGTGACAGAAGGGAGGAGGCATGACATCTTTTAGCAGCTTAGATGTCATTTCGAAGTGCACTTTCCCAGTATTCCTACCCTAATATTCCTACCCTAAAAATTCCTGCCCTATTCCTAATAAAGGCCAACTGCTGAGAATAGTGCGCGCTCTCCCTCTGCTCACAGCTGTTCGCTGTTTACTTTTATAGTAGGGTAAAAGTGCACTGGCTTGCCATGGGGTCAGCAGTGCATCAGCATCTGCTCAAGGATTGTGGGAGATGAGCGCAGTCAGGGCAGACGGATGCCTCCTTCACAGGAGCTCACAGTTTGGTCAGCTTAGAGGTTCGAGAGTTCTCTGCTGCAAGCTGATCGTGAAAGGTAGCTGTAAAGTTTTTAAGGGGGAAAAGCAAGTGGATGACTTGTCAGCAGCTTCCCAGAAGATTTAGAGGCACAGAAACTGAAAGAAGCAGATTGACTTCTCCATCTAAGAGCTTGAGGTAATGGAGTTGAAGCGAACTCAAAAGGCTAATTAAGAAACTTATTATTTATATAAAATAAAAACGCATGAAATAGTGTAACCAATCAGACATGAGCAATCATGGGGAAAGGAACAAGAGAGAATTTTCTTGTAGTGGAATCTGAGAACTTCTTCAATTAGGGTCACTTGTGTTTAAGCGTGTGTTTAGCACAATAGTTTCAACTAGTTCCAGTTGAAGATGGGAATATTCTACTTCCGCTGCTTCAAGAAAATCCAAAATTTTTATGCAGTGCAGCTCTGCTTTACAAAGAGTTTGTATAAATGAACAGCAGGGCTCAGTTTCTTAGTAACTGTAGATCAGGGATACTGATCTTACCTTTCCTTCTTATTTTCAGCCTCACAAATTCAATTTGGGCTCTAAGTATTTGGCTGGACTCTCTCCAACTCATCCCTCTTCACCAGGATAAAAGAACTGCAGGCCAAGTTTTGCTCACAGAACAGCTGTGGTTTCCATATGCTTGAATAGGTGTAGCTATATAATGATGGCTTTTCTGGAAAATGTACAGGAGGTTCCAGGTCCCTCTCTCTGATAGTGGATATAGAGAAGCAGCAAGCCTGTTACCTAAGAAAAGGGAAGGTTATACAAACCATTCTCCATTTTCAAAGAGAATCAAACTGCATTTTCAGTTCAGCTTAGAATAATCACTCAGGCAGCAAGTATAGATGGGCAGACCTGCTCTCCTCAGTCAAGTTCCCAGCAAACGTAGACACATTTATCTTTCGCATTGTGAGGTAATGGAAAACATATTTTTTTCTTTTTTTCAGAAAAAGGCTGAAATTTTATTTTTCACAGAAAGTCAAGACTTTTATGAAAAAAAAATATAGAATGTAGTAAGCTTTAAAGTTTTTATAGAGAGTAGTGTTCAAACCAGTCTGAATTCACAAAGGATAAGGGTCTATCTACAGGTTTCTAGAGATCAGGTTATGGAATTACACAGCAGGGTATAATTCTCTATCCCATCCTACAGAGGTTAGAAAACTCTATAGATATGTTTTCTCTTCCTATTGAACGCCACAGAATTTTCTACAAGGTTATTTTTTTCACACTTTTCCCCATGCAAATAATTCCCTGTCACTGCCTTGCATGGAGATAAGGTATATCTTTCAGACATTAATCAGACATCTAGTAAATCTACCACAAATCTACCACATTAAAAGAAAAAGAAGCCCTGGACAAGTCGACCCACTTCTCCCAATCTTGTAAACAACATAGAGGGATGATTAGAAGCTACTCTGAAAGTTACCATAAACATCCAGATTAGTCCTGGAGAGGCACATGGGAACAAAACGTTTTGGAGAAAAAAGCAACAAGCCACCCAAATCTTCTCCCACAAAGGAACATACTCAACCATTTTTGTTTCCCTGAAGGCTTTTTTGAAAGGCAGTAAGAAAAGGTTAACACCTACTCATTTGTCATCTGCTGAGGTGCTCTTGGAATTTGGCCCATCTCCCTGTTCTGGCTAGTGTGATTTCCCAGGCCCTGCTCCATGGCTAGATCCAAAACAATTCAGGACAATAAGCTAGCAAGAACTGCAAGAACTGCAGATCATCTTTATCAAGCCCTCCTGCGCAGGGGAGGTGCTAAATCTGAATGTGTAAACATCTTTAAAGAGATATTGAAAGATTATCATTCAGGAGAAGAGCTACCTCCTTTAGAGAGATGTAAGCAAGCCCAAGCAAATGGGTAAAAAAAGGTGGTCACAAAAACTTTTATCTCTTACCTACACCAAATTATCAGTCTTACTTAAGTATCCCAAAGGTCTTTCCTTTAGAGGTGCAATGGAGAGGGAAGACAGATCCGCTTGAAGTGGACTTGGCTGCAAAGACTTGGGTGTTCATAAGGAGACCCTCTTCATGCAGCTGCCTGTGTAAGTGGGAGAAAGCTGATTGGGTAAAGTTCTACCTGAGAGTCCCATTCATACCTTTCATAATTCCTGGACATCATCTGCTTTGCTTGCCAGGAACTGTCTAAATTCTAACACTTGATGATATTACTTCAGTCATGTTGTATTTTCCTCAGAAATTCTTCCCTGCAAATACACGGGGACTAAACATGAACCAGGAAAGGAGCATGCACCATTCTCCGGTCATCCAAAAAATACACCAAGCCTGAAGAGAAGACAAAGAGACAAATGTGTCATGAATTAAACAGAATAGATTTGAGTCAGAGTAAATGAGAAAGAATTGCCCCTGGGACTGTATCGAGGTGTGCAGGCAAATTCCTTTCTCTACCTCATCAGATCTAGCATGTGTTCAAAATCCATGCTTTACTGATGCTTCCTTGCAAGAGGTATTGCAATTAAAACTCAGCACTTGGGTAATCTCTGCTGGTTCTGTTCAGCGCTCCAGCAAAATCAATAGCCTTGTACATTTTTTCCTTTTGCTTTTGCCCCTGTTTATTTCCTGGTGAGAGCTCAAAAGGAGACAGTATTTTCAATTTCCTTTCAAAGCTCCTTCCCCCCACTGAAAGAAGGTCTGTAGAAATATGGTGAGGAATTGCAAGAGACTAAATTTCCCCTAGTCAATGAAACATTTTTTTTTTAACAAAAAAAAAAAAAGAGATCAAGTACAAATAGGGAAAACTCCTGAAATTGGCTTTCTCCACTCCTAAAAAAGAGATGAGAGGGAAAAACGAACAGGCCAAGTACTGAGCATTATTTACATTGCTTGAGAGCAGGAAAACAAAGAAGAAAATATAGGCAAGAAGAAACAAATAGGAGGAGAAAACTTTCTCTCACTCCTTTTCCTCCAGCTACATTTGGCACTGCAGAAGGCATGACAGAAATGAGAAAGGTGCAGTATTTCTGTTGTGATGGCTGGAATATAGGCCCTTCCCACTATTAACTGCTTTGTTAGGATCACCTACCCAGCAACATGAAAAGGTTAAAAAAAGGAAAAACGGAAAACTCCAATGTAAACTGTATATCTGTGATCTCATAGCTGTACACAGTTCCTGAATCTGCTGCCTACTCTCAGGGTCTCCTCATACTGCTGGCAAGGAAAAACACAGAAAGATATGGCAGCAGCAGCAAGGTGGAAATGTTCTCAAGCCCCCTGAAAGCCAGCTTTTTATGACTGTTTCTGTAGCTGAAAATGTCCTTTCCACTGGCATCCAGTGCTTGATGCCAAAAGGACACACCACGCTTGCCAGAGCTCCTGGGAAGGTAGAAATGTCAAAGAGAGAAACAAATAAATGAAATATTAGAAGAGACCAAAGCATGAATATCTGAGAGCAGGGTTAGATTCATATCTGCATCCGTTCTTCTGTGCCAGAGCAGAGCCATTCTCACAGAGCCACACCATCTGTACTGCAGCACCATTTGTACCCATCAAGCCTATGATTTCGTATCAAGGTGCTACTGAGGATCTGGTTACCCAGTAAATCCTTCATCTCAGTACAGTCTTCATCGAACACAGCCTTATCCTCTATATCAGCCACAATCACAATACTAGTGCAATCTGTATTTGTAAAGCCATATCTTCATTTTAAGCCAGTTTATATTCATATATTTTATCAAAGGGGACCATGTCCACAGAGCAACATCCATTCTGCCAAGATGGATTCTAGCCACATAGCTGCTCCATATACCAAGCCTGTCTCATCAGCCACATCCCCAGTGCCAGAAGTTTGTATCCACAACCAATACTTTGTATTAAAAAGATTTAGAAATGATTTACCAATCCAGATCTCTCCAAGCACCTCACATGTGTTGCCCAGAGCAATGAAAATCAAAACCACGTCTGTTCATGGTGGAAGGGAAGAAGAGGTCTTTGTGTATCAATTACCTCCAGATTTTCCTCTTGTTTAAAAAAATAATTACATCAGGAATGGATGGTGTGCCTGCTCAGAAGTATGGGGAGCTGGAGAGAAGAATTCCTGTAATTTTACTCCCTGCCATCCCTCTCTTTATTCAGCAGTGATGAGAACTTCACAGAATCAGTTGTTTGTTTCTCCCTCTTCCTCATCAAATGACTGCACCCCAGAGGAGGTGACATCTGAGACTTTGCGGCTCAGTGCAGCATGTTCCATCTCCTCTCGAGGAGACAATGATTCCAGGTCCCGGCACACTGCATCATCCTCCTCTGGAGAGGGCTTCTTGTTTAGAAGAGGAGCCTTCTCCAACCGTGGGTTCCTTTCATCCTCAACGTGGTCCTCCATGTATGTGCTAGACTCAGCCCCAACACCACCCTGAGTAGTCTGCAGCGGCCACACGTGAACCAGCCCCGAACTCTGGATGAAGTTCTGCTCCTGCCGTTGTTGCTGCAGCTGTTGCTGCTGGAGAAGGCTGCTCTGAATCAAAATGCTTTCCTGAAGGTTTGTCTGGGAGTCATCAAAATTCTGGCCTAAGTAGGAGCCAGTGGCTGGGGAAGCGATGAGGGACTGGTCACTGGTCTCCCAGGCATCGGATGAACCTAAGCAATACATGCCTTGCGAGACGTAGGAATGAGGCCAGCTATCATACTGTGTCTGGGCCATATGCTCTGCAAGTAGAGGAGGGAAACAACACATAGTTAGACACGCTCTTTAGGTCAAGCTGCCTCATCCAGATAGCTTGTGTGCCTCTGCATGGCAGTGTACAGCACAGGGTAGATAAATCCTTTAGAGGGGAGGAGCGTGAAGAGAATAGGCAGTTCTAGACAACTGGTAGATTAAGTTGATTATACCCACAATTGACTGCAAGAGCTGGTAGCTTTCCACAGTTGTGCCCAAAATAGGCAAAGGAACTGGGCTTTGGAGCCTCCCTCTTAAGATTAGATTCCCTGGGCAGCTCAACAAATAGGTGATGACACCGGTAGATCCCAGTCTCAAAAATTGAGGCTACACAGCAAAACAGGGTAGAGGAAAACAGAGCAACATGACAATGAGAGCAAGAAAGGGGTGTTTCAAGATTAGCAAGAGGCATTAGAGCTCACCTTGGCTCTCTATTAGCTCCTGATAGTTCTCAGAGTAGTTGCCTGTTGGGTTCTCCTGATTTGAGTTTACACTCACGTCCTCGCCATCCATGGAGGACCAGGCCATTAGAGTTGCCTCAGAAATGGCAAATTGCTCCATCACTCCTGTGCCGAAGAAGACAGAGAGGAGAAGCAGAAATGTGTGAAAGTCTCCACTCTCACTGCCCTCTTTAATCTCATTTCTTGGTTACAGTCCCACTCTTGTTCTATCTCAGCAATACCCATCACCCACAACTGGTCCTCCCCCTCTCTATTTTGCATTCCACTGGCAATACTCCAACCACAGTCTCTCTCGCTCCTTTGGCCATCTGAACTATCCACAGGCTCTCCTGAGTGTGTTTTTCAGGTTTCTGCACTTTGGTCTCTCAGGGATTCTGCTCTGGGACATCCCAACCAATGCAATCCACATGCCAAAAAGTTAGCGGTACCTGCAAGGAACCGGGCTTCCTTTTCACCATCACTCAGGTCTGAGTAGGCATCAGCGTCTTTGCGTGCTGTCTCATGCGTGTGCTGTTGCTGCTGGCTGTTACCTTTGCCCCAGCCTTGCCATTCAATCATGTGAGCCACACGGCCTTGGCCCATTGCCGTTGGCTTTGTGACATGGTCCTTCATGCTGCGAGATATCCCTAAGGGGCCAGACATTAGAAAACAAGGAAGGGCTATTACACAGCTCCAAAGTTGTTTGCCATGCTGTTTACCTCTCTTGGAAGCGGAGCTTCTCCCCTCCTTTCCTGACAGGTGTCAGGCCTGGACTTGAGTGTCTCCCATCTTTCACTGTATCATTGTACAGGAGAGTTTCTCCATCTTTCCTTAGACTGGTTCTCAGAAGAGGGGAAAAAGGGAAACTCCAAATATGAAAGACCATTGCCTTCCTTGCCTAGAATCTATTTAGGACAGAACTAGGTATGAAGAATGAAGCCTGGAAGTGAACAAACTAAGAAAGAGAAAATGGGGTTAAACCCAAGACTGTTTGAGGGGAAGTAATTGAAGATGTCTGAGCTGGGGTGCATGGTGAGAAGCCAACAGATGCAAGACAAATCTGTGATTTGAAAGGGCAACAACTATGAGAGTTCTTTATCTAGAACTATGGTGGTGGAGATTCCTCTAAGGCCTCAAAAGGACAAAAGTCAGAAAGGAGCAGTATGGGAAGAGGCACAAAGGCCTGTGGAGAGAAGCTGTCAAGAATTAACTCAAATTTTGAGGACCTCACCAGAGAAAGACGATTTAGCCAAAGCCCCAATCCCATAAGCATTGGAGTTGCGTTTCAGCTTGGGGAGGATGGAGGTTGTATCTTCCATGGAGAGCTGAAAAGAGAGAATATGAAGAAATGACATACAGAAAGGATAAAAGGAAGTTAACTTAAGTGAGAAATCAGTATAAGAATTCCAGAAGGTAGGGGGAAGATGAGGAGCAGAAGCAAGCAACAAGAAAAAGAACAAAAGAAGGGAAGGAAAAATTTGAGGCTATTTAACCAGGACTGAATACTCCATAGCATTGGGACTGAATGAGGCAGTGGGAGAGGGCAGAGGCAGAAGCTGGCTGTGATAAGCCTCTCTTTGGCAGGTGCCAGTCCTCCATAGACATGCTGCACTGTTCCCAACTCTTTGCTAGAGATGCAAAACATGGCTGATGGACAATTCAGGGAGCTTACAATGCGGAGGTGATAGGCAAGACACAGTAATGCAGCACCTATGCATGCTACTACAGATAGTAATTTTTATATGTTACTTTGGGTTTTCATTTCTTCTTAATAAAATGAACGGGACTGTATTAGTGATATGTCCTGTTTCAAGCACCTACAACTACACATAAAGAAATGAGGTCTACAGTTTTGCTCAGCTTCCTTTACTCTCTATGTTCATCCTCAGTCCCTGAACAGGCAGCAGTCACAAACATCATCATAAAACACAATCTCTCAGGATAAATTCATCAGGCTTCCTCAGAGATGCCAGGCATTGCATATGAGGCTTAATTTTCACAAGGGTTAAACAAGCATTGCTTCTGCTCTTCATTTCAACCTCTCTCAAAAATAAGTCCAGCATGTTCAAACACAAAGATACTGAAAAATGGTGACCAGGACAGTGGAAATTTTAAATCTTGATATGAAACAAGCATTTGGTCACAGGCACAAACCTCACAAAAGGTGAGAAGAGCAGTAACTGGGCTGTCAAATCATTGGAGCAAAGGAAGGCACTGTAAAGATGTTGAACTGCTTATAATCCCAGTCAACTGCCAAAGTATGACTGGTGAGTTTATCTGGAAAGTGAGTGTAAATGCAGGAGCATCCTGTAACTTTGGAGTCAGGAATGTCTGCGTGTAACATGTGAACTGACAAAATCAGAAAGCAGGGGAAGACCAGTAGAACATGAGAACACAGCCCTTTTTCCATGATGCCCATGTCCAATGATCCTTGCTCCTTTGGCAATGAAGCTGGTTGAAGAACGTCCATCTATGCCTCCCCTGGTCATTCCTGCCTGGGCACTGCTGTTCAGTATCCACCCATTTGTTCAATACAGCTTGGAGGCTGTATTGTGAGCCACCTCACGGAAACAGTCCAGAAAGGAAAGTAAACTGCAGGTCTCTACCACTACGAGGTTGGAGACCTGTGACGTGAAGGCAGTAATGAATGGGATGGGAAGGAAATTCATAAGCCACCTTTGATATCAAAGAAGTTCTATGGAATTACACTGAAAAAGATGAAGAGATGCATTATGAAATGGCTCCATTAATTCAGAATGGGTTGGAAAATAGGAAACTGCAAGCAAGGAAACTGTCTTCTACTGTCTTTAAGGAAACATGACTTTGTGTACCTTGTTTTCAGCTAGACAGAGGTGCAGTGAGGAAAAAAATGACAAATTTCTTCTAGACAGTTGCTGCATTTACCATTCCTTTCCTGCACAGTTGTTTTTCTAACTGAGCATAGGCAAAAGATCCCAAGCCATAAGTGCCACAATGAAAGAGATGTCAGTAGGGCGAGGGTTAGTTAAAAATCTAAGTCCCCTTGATACTCAGTGTCCCAAGTGTTTTCAAACCACAGAGAACCAGAAAAATGACACACACTTACAATTTTTGAAAGTATACATAATTGAAAATACTTATACTACCAAAAATTGAACTTCTAATCCTGCCTTTCCAAGTGTACAACACTATCAAGCTAATTTATGTGAACACATTTTTTAATCTTCCCAAGCAGAAAAAATAGTTTGGTAGCATTAATATGCATTATCCCCTTTTCAGGTTGCTGGTGAAAAAGAAAAAAAAAAACCTACTTTTTCACAGCCTAGGTATTAAGAGCAACAAGGAATATGTATTATTAAAATGTTGGCTTGTTTCTTCTTCCACTTGTTAACCAAAGTTAACTGGTACTGACCATCTCCCCCAGAGGACATTAAGAATTCTTTTACTTCTGTATGCAACTGCAAATGAGGGATACATTTCTCCCAAACTCCTGGAGAAGATAAATTATTGCTCCAGTCAAAGACTACTGATTTTTTTTTAAACTTAGTGGACACCTTTTTTATCTAGCAGTGCCCAGAAATCTCAAAATCAAAACATATAGAATACCTGCAAATCTAAATACCTCCCAGACAGCAGAAGATCCAGAGGCAAACAAAAATTCACCACCATCCTCTGAATCATAGACAACTCCCAGAATTTCAGTGGCACTAAAGGCTTACAGTCATGTTTCCATTCTGGTCTCCACTATATCCAATGGCAGACAAATCCCAGTGTCTGCCACCTACGACTATGACTAGAAATTTGAATAGCAGTGTGGCGCATACTCACATTGATGCCATCCCAGGAGAAATCTGTTCGTGTTTGCTAAAGAAAGCAAAGAAGGAAACAGTATTAGTATAACAAACAAGTTGCAAACAGCCATGCATCTCTCTAGTAGTTTGCCATAATCAACAGCCACTACTTTATCTGATATATTAAAAAAATCACTTGTGCCTTTTAAGACAGTTTCATTCCCTGCTGTTGCTTATAGTGTCTGTAGGTATCAGAGTGTTTGAAGGTACAATAACGAACAGGATGAGAGAAAGAGAGAGAGGAAAAACAAACACCTTTTCAAAAGGCTCCCCTTTCAACAGCTCTTTGCTAAACGTTGCAGTATTGGCACTCCTGCACAGCAGTTGCATCGCTCTGAGGCTAACACAAGGAGGAGCTACACCTCCTGTGTATTTTGAGTATAATACAGCAAGTTACAGAATTATTTTCTGTAGAAAATATTCTTGTAGTCTTTTAGTTTGTCCATTCTGACCCACTTTTCTCTTGCAGACTATATCCATTTCCCATATCAGTCATTACAGTATCAATTTAAAATCCATTTCCTTCAGCTGCGAGAACTCACATCTCAACATCTTGTTTTTGGGGGTGTGAACACTCAGGAAAACTTAGAAGAATCAATTACGCCTATTGTTTCCATTCACATAAATCAAAATGTTCACTGAAGTGTAGTTTATGCTCATTGACTTTTAGGTCTGCATTTGATGTAACTGGATTTTCCATGCAATGTTGGGCCCCACAATTTCTGCATAAAACTCCAATTTTCTTGAAATTACATTCCAAGACAGCAAGGTATTAATAAGGAAGCAAAAATACCTACACATTAACATGCTGTAAGGTTTTGAAAATTGTAAGTTATTTGTTAAAGTTATTTGTGAACCTTATTCATGATTTTTCAAATATTATGTGTTAAAAATACCTTTGATTTTTTACTAATCATGACTACACACTCTGAAACTTACAAGAGACGAAAATTTAGGTATCTAATATTGCAGAAGCTGCAACAATTCAAAACAGTAAGTGAGCCAGCCCTTGAGACAGTGCAAGGTATATCAATTGGCAGTGAGTTATTAGCGAATGCATCCCTAAAAATCAAAATGGAGACAAATGTGTTTCTTCAAAAGATTTTACGGCTATGATGCAGAAGCTGGAACAGACAGAGTGCTGGATATTTCAATGAATCCATATTCTAGGAATGTACAACTACAGGTTTGTCAGAACTGCTACAGCTTTTTCCATGTTCTGTTACACTTCAGTCACGAGTGGTTAACAGCCATTTCATTTGCTAATTCTTACTTACTATGGATATTGTCAAGGGAGTGACTCAACTCCATTCAAACCAAGTCAAAGTGCACAGATACAAAATTCTGATCCTCAGGTGCACACTGGCATTCTGGTCCCCTCCCAGATGATGCTTCAGTGATGCACAACACCAGTTTCTGAATTCAGAAAAAAATGAAACTTTCTGATGCTCCCAGGTAAGTGGGTCTGGGATGGGTACTTACCTCAGTGGAAGGTCGATGGAAGCTGCTGCCATGCAGCGAACTGGTGCTGTCCATATTGATTTGGTCCACATCTTTCAGTCCCTTCCAGTCTACTGCAATCACCTCGTTTCCTGTGGGAACACATCTAGTCAGGCTGCTGAATGCCATTACAATTTGTTCTAGCAGTCTTAAGCCAACTCAGCTCAGCGTACAGAAGAATCATGAAGTTTAAGGCCACAACAGCCTTAAATCTGACCTTCCAAGTTTTAATCAGACCACCTCTACATCATCAACTATTATATTTCACACAGATATCTCCATATGAAGACCAGTCATTTGTGTTCTTCTCAAGCATAATATATGCTTGGCTAAAGCACAGCTCCTCAGAAAAAAAGCATCTAGTCATGATGTGTGACTGAGAAAGAATCAATTCTTTAGATATCCTGTTTCAATATTAAATCGTCATCACTTAAACAGACATTTCTCCTTTATAGTTTGAATTGGTCAGACATCAGCTTAGAGCTGCTAGTGCCCTTGCTTTGCCATTCGCAGCAAGATTAAATACCTTTTTAATACCTGCCATTACATTTCAGGGAAGTTATCCATACAATTGCTTTTCTTCTTGACAAATTAAAGAGACTGAGATCTTTAGGTTTCTTGCTGTAGAGCATTTTTGCAGTCCCCTTAATAAATCTGTGTCTCTTTTTAAAAGACATCTCATTTTTTTTCATTCTTTGAAATGTGGATATAAAAGCATACACAGTAATGTATGTAAAGATAAAAATAGTTACTTGCTGCTCCTCTTCACATTAACCCATCATGCCATAAGCTCACAGTAGATGCTCACATTCAGCTGTTTGTTCACTCAGATCCCTATGCACTTTGCACGGCTTTCTGGGATTGTCACCCATTCAAAACCAAAGTCTATGCTGTTTCATTTTAGATGCATTTTAATACAACTTAAAGGATCAAGTAAAATCAAATATTAATAACATAAAACAGAAATTATAGAATTGAATTAATAAAATTAAAATTTAATCTTATTGAATAAGATTAAATTGTCATAAAAGTGAACGTAAATGCAAAATAGCATACTTTAAATAATCAGTCAATCAACCAGAACTGTTCTGTGTGATGACTGCTCTGGTCAGTTCACAATTTACTGTGCCTTCAGTGTTTGTGTCATCCTCAAACTCTGTCAAAAGTTATTTCCTCCCATGTCACAGAGAAAAGGTTACATTGTGTTTAAACTTGAGCCTTTGGGAACCTGGCAGGAAATATAGCTCCCAAAAGAATCATCTATTCCTGGGATCAGTTCAGCAATATCTAGTCTCTTTGTAATAAATATCATTGAATGTGAAAGGTTCTATTTTCATTCTCTTTTAGCTTTTTATTTAATCTTTATAGCAAACTTCTCCACGGACATATGCAGACCCCATTGCTCATTCTAGCAGCTCTAGCACATTTACACTGGCTCATCATTGCACTTCCTGGGTAGAAATCTTCTGACAGGCAAGAGATGCTGTGCTCCACCCTACACAGGCCTTCAGGAGGCATGTAGGCACTTGTGAGTGGGATGCCTGAGGCACTCATCAGCTGGCAAAAAAATATTTAAAAATTAATAATAAATTAAAAATTAATCATAAAATGAAATCCCTTAAAAATGCTAAGCATGGTAAGATGAAGAACAGCAGAAAGCAAATGCTATGAGTTGGTGTCCACTGCTCATTCATGTCTCTTCATTTTCTGCTGTGCAAGATCTTTCTGGAAGAACCAAGCTATATTTTCCCCTTCACATCTGAAATATGTTTCTGTTCGTCAGGATAATTAGAACCAAATGCTTTAATAGCATCCCCCATACGCCTCTCACTAGGCTGAGTAAAGCTGGTGTTCCCTGACTTGCGGGGGGCTTAAAAGGAGATTCCTGTCCTGTATGCTACAAGGTAAGCATATGATTCAGATACAGCTAGACTTGAGGAGGCCGGACATGGCTATGATGAGCATTAAAAAAGACTGCTTTTCAAGGCTGTGATCCTCTTGACTGATTTTCTTGATAAGCACATGTATGCATTTGGCCTTACTGAGCTCACATTTTTATTTCTAATTATGATTGCTACTAACCAGTCAATTCATGAGCTATGAGTGTAGAGCTAAATTTGTATTAAACTCTCATCAGATCACTTGGCTTCCATCTGTAAGCATCTCCCTTAACAGGTCATAATGTTAGGTTGTGTGACAAAATCTTGTTTGCGCACCCACAGAGAAGCACAGGGAGAGCGCAGCAAGAGGGAAAGCCCAAAAGACATCCTGCTGGGCTGCTCCCAACCCATTGCAGGAGCCATCAGCCCACAAAGGCCCGTTTCCACATGCCCAGGTGAGCACAGGTGCACGATGCAGGTGGGAACACAAATTATGGACTCACAAGAAGGGACACCCTGTCCAGGCCCCTCCCAGGGGTGTCCCAGGGGAGCTTCAGCCCCAGGGCCCCTTTTCCCCAGGAAAAGCCCATCAAGACCAGGCAGGGGGAGAGGCTTTCAGAAGCCGTAACGGAGGGGTATAGTTACTGCCTAGGGGTATAGGACCCATTATGGGATGCCAGAGAAGAGGATTTGGGGATGACACGAAATTTATGTGATGTTTAGGGGAAGAACCAACAGCAGAGAAAGAAGATGGATCTAGTAGCTTAGAGAGAAACAAATGTGAGAAAATAGATAAATGCATAAAAGAGGCTGGTAGCATGTAAACATGTTGCTCTTCGGTATGGTTGTCTGACTATGCCGTGCACTCATATTGTGACCTGTTCTGTCTTCTTGTTAAATTCCATTTCTAACTATTTTATGCCACGAAGGATGCTCTGTTCTGGGTGCATGTGTTTTGTGATGGAGGTCTAAGTGCCAGGAATTGGAGAGACTAGAGTGAATGAAATCAAAGGGAGTAAGCGAGGGCATGCTAATGACTGCGTGATCACTAACCAAAAGGAAGGTGATCTGAGTGCAACATGTGTATCCCTGTGCGCCCCTGAGGGAGAGAACCCAGGGTGAGTTGGCTGTCAGAGGGATCAGGGGAGTCCCAGTCACCTGTCACAGAGCTCCGTGTTTGTGTGTATTTGTGAGTGAGGGGTCTGTACTAGCAACTGAAGTGTGGCTGTGGCCTCAAGGGCTACTGTGTCCAGGTGCCTGAGACTGGAGAGACTAGGATCCAAGGCCAACTATTGGGCAGATTGAGTAGCCATGCAGGAGGGATCCATGATGCACATATCTCCATTGTGATCAATTGGATACAGGAGCAGGATGAAGCTGGTGGGGCTTTTTGTGATGTCTGTGCTGATCTGTGTGGCTGGCATATATATACGTACATGTCTTGTGTATGCATGTTTATGCATATGCATACTGGAAATATTGGCTGCACCTGGGGGCAGGGAGCTGCAGCAGCCTCGCTTCTGATGGGCTGCTGGATTTCACCCCTGCTAATTCATAAGGGGACTTGAAGGTGTTTACCAGAGCTTCCCAGCAGGTCTAAAGATACCTCTACTCCCAGACCTCAGCAGGCTCTCAGGGTGAAGCTGCCAAGACTTTATCTAAAACCTGTCAGGGCAGACCTGGATGGGACAGGCCCCCGCACTCTCTCTGGTTGGGGAGTACAGCTTCAACTAGCTCACCCTGAGCTTCTTTTATCACTGCATAAAGCCTAGGCATGTCATTGCTACCTCCTACCCAATCTTTGATTACCTTTTGGCCTTCCCATTTGACAGAAGTCTTCTGTTTTGCTTTGTAAATCTGTGTCTGACTGCACTACCACCTACCAGACTGGCAATCTCAAGTTCAGCAAAACAAGAGGGATGTTTGGGGTGTGCTTGGACTCAAGCGGAAAGAGCAAGGTCTTAGCAGGCCCACTTGTGGGCTGTCAATTCCTAGTGTGGCTGGAGACCTCTTAGATTTGGGGTCCAAGCAAACCTCCCAGGGCTAGAAATATCTCTGGTAAAGGGAAGTGCTGGGTAGAGCTCTGAAAGACCAATGGACAGTCCCAGGTGCAGCAGCTATAAGGTTTCGTCATGACTTAGAATCAAACATATACGTATTCGAGCTCCCTTGAACAGGGAAAGGGTAAAAGGGAGAAGAAAGGGACACTGGCAGGAAGTGCATATCTAGAGAGGGCAGGTATAGGAAAGAGTGGAGGGGTTGATTGTGATCAGGGTGAGCTGAGGTATCAATAGAGTTCAATGGGAGGATGAAACTGGACTTCAGAGCATAGCAGGAGCCTGCCCAGCATGTGGGAGTCCAGTTGCCTCTTTCTATAGAGGCAGTCCCTGCTCCTTCCCTCCATCTGCAACTCGTCACACTAAAATGGGAAAGCTAGGGCTTTGCTGTCACAGAGCTAATTGAGACAGTGATGCTGGAGAGGCCGGAGAGATTCCATCTCTCCAGGGCAGAAGGCAGCTGTACAGATGCCTTCAGTGCAGGCAGCACTGTCACCCCTGTATTACTCTGTCTACCCTAGGTCTTTCCCCTGTACTTCCACCTGTTTCTGACCATAGTGCTGTGGCCCTACTGTAAGTTTAGATAGACATCCTGACACCCAGTGCAAAGCAGGCCGCAGCACTGCTCTGCAAATGCACTGCAAAGACCGTCCCAAACAAAGAGACCAACCTCAGGTAGTCTGGCACATGTGACTTGACAGCTCCAAGGTCTGGCAAATGACACTGAACCGTTGCTCTCAATTCTGCTAGCCCACTGATGGTTTTCATGAAGTGTTAGACTGTGGAAAATGTTAATAATTATTCTGGCAGACGGTGGCATCAAATGACTGAAGAACATTAACATCAAACAATTATTTGCCTCAAAGTCCACACCAGTTCCATAACAGTAGAACCAGAAGCATATAAAAATATATTAGTTTTTCCGAAGCTGAAATATCTCATCTACTTAGACAAGGGAAGAGAATGAGTAATACGTGATCTTGCTTGCACTACAGTCATAAAGACTGAATAATTATTGAAAAGTTTTGGTCTAAACAGTTTCATAGGTACTAAGAAAGAAAGAAAGAAAGAAAGAAAGAAATATACTGGGAGATAATAACTCTTTCATGTCTGTTAAATGCTTTCAAATGCAGTAATATTTGCTGAATAGTTACAACATCGCACTGTGATTGAAAAGAAAATCTCTGGGTTCTAATCGGCATTGGGTCTGGGGCAATGTCACTTCCTCTTACTGAAAGTTGGATAAGGGTTAGTGTTTGGGTTTTTTCTCTTCTGCTAGAAACATCAAGAGTAACATTAATCCACAGATGTGAAAGATCAAATTCTGCCCTGACAGATAGAAGGAAACATGGAAAATCAGAAATATGGACAGTGAAGTGGGACAAGAGAAACTGAAAGCAGTACGTTATATTATAGTATTGTTTTTATCCTACCTCTTTCTCCCTTCAATTAGTATGTCGGGACTTTTTCTTTTGTAATGGTACGTTTCTTCTCCAATAAAATTTATTTTCTCTTATCCATCTCCCATTTCAGCTTCTTCTAATTATCATGACTATTCCATTTCTAATTCTATCATCAATCGCTTCTTACAGAACAGTATTTGTTCATCTCTATATAGAGCTGATAATCATTTTAAAACGTGAGTGGGTCATAAAGCTAATTTTAAAGTGGGATTTTTACAAACACATGCTATTGAAATTCTCATTGAAATGTTCTGAAATGACATGAAAGATAACTGGGTTTCTGATTTCCTTGTCATAGTTTCTGCACAGTGTGTATAGAAAGGATATGGAGAGCTTTCCTCTTCATTGAACTTCTTTAAGATTTCTTGATATTTTATATTTTTTTATTTGTTTTGGGGTTTTTTGACATAATAAATTCCAACCTTTCTCTGGAAAACTCAGTAGGTGACTGAAGAACAGGCAGGAAGCAGTGAGATAAAACCAAAACTGTTGAAATACATAAAGTCACACAGTTTGTAGATCATGTTTGCTTTGTATTTTTAACACAAAGTTGATAAAAAGGCTTTTACAAACACATCAGAAAAAGATGCTTCCATCACAGCTGACGTAATGTTCCAACTCAAGTCTTCTAAGCCTTTGGGAGAAAAATATCTTTCTACTATAGTACTGTTTATGTGAAAATCAAGATTTATTTTTATGTCAGGCCTTTCTGACTTAAGATGAAAAACATTTAAAGAGGAATTTTTTTTTACCATAGTAACTGATTTCTGAGAAAACAGAATTTTTTTTTTACCATAGTAACTAATTTCTGAGAAATTAGAAAATGTATGTACCAAACATTCCCAAGCAATATGAAATAATGACCATTTTGATGAATGCCTTGAAAAATCCAAGAAGCCATCTGGATGGCTGTATCCCACCTTGCTGATCTAGTATTACTACTTCTTTCGTATTTTCAGTATCTGTCTCATTTGGCCAAATACTTTATTATGGAGACTCAGGATTTCTTAGTTGAATGTAGTTTCAGTTTCTTTGCATTTCTGTAATCATAGGAAATTCACCTTGCTTTGAATTACTTATTACTCCATCTAAACAAGTCCATTCTCCTTGCTTTTCCTCTAGACATTTACTCGATTCCTATTACCACTGTGTATTCATTGATACTGTATTTGGTACCTGTGTCTGTATTTTGTTAATTTAACATGGCACATCTTTGAAATAGGCATCTGCATCCATGTAGAAGCCTTTAATAATCTGTTTTGTTGTACCTTCTGTGCTGGATGCTAAACAACTTCTCTAATTTGTTTTCTCTCCTTTATTCCATGCTAAGTAGATGAATACAATTTTAGTGTCTCAAATTGCGTTTTTAACTTTCTGACATTATGCTGGTAAGATGTACACCATATACCCAAACAGGTATTTGAATTAATTTCTTTCTAATGTGTAATGCCAATTAACATAAAAAGAAATATATTAATTAAACAGGGAACTTCCAGCACTACTATTATCCACTGTTAGCATGCTTTCTTCTGTTCTTCAAGTTTTACTTTCCAGCAGAGAGTAGAAACATTATCATTCAATACTGGTAGCCAACGCTAACGTTGGTAAAGACCAACAATACTTAGAGTAAATGATTCAATTGTTCTCTTCCATTCCTTAATTTTCCCTTAACAACTAAAAAACCAACAAATGTAATTGGAGTAATTATGATCAGTCTTTAAATTGTTCTTTCCCTGATATCAATTTTCATGATACTCATGGGAGTGTAGTATCTTTGTCAAACACAACATCATCATGTCGTGTCAAATGTAGCTGAAATAAAAGCAGTTGAAGCTACTGGGCAGGACTGATGGACGGATAACATAATGATAGAAACTTTTCCTTCCCTGCATGCTTTACAGAAAGCTATTCAAAGCTAGCCAAAAGATCAACATGACGGAAAGGAATAAAATTCTGTCAGGTGAACTGTCCCTGAGGTGAACTTCAGGTGAAAGCATTCAAATTTTCTCAGGTAAAGCTGAGAAATCAATCAACCTGAGTTATTCACACAACTGTGTAAATATTCGAGCTTGTACTGCAACACAGAAATTAGTGGACTGCTGTTGGCATCTACAAAAAAAATCACTTGTGGAAGACGAACAGAAAAAAAAGTCTCGTTTCATGGATGAGATAGGGCTGAAGAGCTTAGTGCTGCTCAAGCCAGGGAGATGCCTTGGTCTCCATAAAACAGATGTCTTTGAAATTTTTGATCAAAAATGAAAAACAGCACTGAGATGTGTGTAAGATCAGGAATCAGATGGGAAGTTCTCAGGATCTTTGCTTTGGATTTAGGTAATCTGAAGTTCTTTCCAGATCATTCTGCCTCTTTCTGCAAGTAGGTCCCTTTTTAGAGCTGCTTAGGAAATAGAATTAATGAACAAATCTCCAACGCTAACGTTTTTTCTCTTACCTGGAAACACTTTCAAACCAATACTAAAGGCTACTGCATACCATGCCCTTGCAATTAAAAGATGAACAGAGAGCATAACATTAGACACAGGCAGTTCTGTTCTGAGAAGCAGTTGTGCCATTTAAGCTAAGGAGGTACTGCAAAATGAAACACATCCAGTGAATGCAATTGTAAAAAAACAATCTCAAAGCCCTGTCTCATTTGCAGAACAAGTATCAGCCAGCACGAACAGCAATGGTGAGTTTATCCTTATTCTTGACTGCTTCTCTGAAGTGCAGAGAATGTGTCCCTAGGGGCATCATTCAGCACAGTACGTATGAAAATGTCAATATGAACCAAGGTAGCAGCCCTTTTTCATTGGCCTATAGCCAATGTTACAGAAATAATACGCAGCAGGCGATTTCAAATGTTGCTCTCCACATGTGTTTAAATTTTAATCTCTGCAGCAAACATGTCACATGGGAATTGTCGTAGAGTATAAGAATACCGTTAGTTGTGGCATCTATGTCCCATATTTCATCTTCACCAATGGGGAAGAAGAAACATTCCAAAAACTCCTCGGGAGTCAACCAGCAAATCACAATGCACCCTTCTCACCCCAGGGATGCTCTTGGTCCTTCTTTGTGTGGTGGGCAATACCACTGCCAAGGTGATGTTAACCGGCCAAGGCGAGACTCCACCACTGTACCTTCTGGCTCGCTACCATTCCCCCAGCTAGCAGGACAAGTCAGACAAAGAAGCAGAAGAATCTGCTCAAAACACTAGCATGGGACGGCAGTGGCTACCTGTCAGAGTCAGACTCCACTCTCCTTGCCTGTCCCCACCCTCAGCTGTGCCATATCACTCTGACAGCCTCAGAGTACACAACCAGGTGGCTACATTCTTCACCATAGCCATTGCATGCTCAGGCATAGTCCCTATCAAGCATCTGGTTTTGAAACAGCAGCCATGATCAGAGCCAGCCAGGAGGCACAGAGACTGCTGCCTCCCTCGCACCCTCCCCAAAAACTGAAGTGTGGGATTTTCCAGAGGCAGTGATGCCCTAGGCCATGAAAATGGCCTCCAAGTCATAGTAGATTTTCTTCCTAACAACATAAGCCACTTTGTGCAAGGCAATGGGTGAAGGGCTCTCAGTGAGGGTCTCTTCATTTCCCTCAAGCCCTTCCAGGGATGTAGAGGTGACACTAACTTCTACCCCACCTCTCTTCCCAAGGCTGCTCTCCTCATTATCCTCCTTTCATTTGCCCTGAAGACTCCCTCTGCTGGTAAGTCCCCATCCAGACAGTGGGGGCTGTACATCACATCGGGAGCTGCAAAATTCTTTATCATTAAACGTCAGGAATCTTCCTGTATATATATCCACAGCTCTTCAATGGACATTCAGGGCTTCCCTTACTGAGCCTGAGACACTTCTGAATTGACGGCTTTCTGGCCCTCCAAACAGTGAAGAATGGAAGTGGCCACCATATAAGCAGATATGCACCCCACTTCAGGGAACCCCACACAGGGAGTAAAAGGGTTGCTTAAAGGGAAAAATCGTTATCTCTCATGCCTTCTTCCTCTGTGCATTGTTGCTTGGATACCCAGGCCCTCTCCACTGACAGTTCTTGTCTTGTGGATAGGTATGGAAAGGTTACCTGTGGATCCAACATCTCCCATCCCTTGAGAGAAGGCAGACCACCTTCACATCAGCAGAGGCCACTTCAAGCCATGGCTAGACCAGGGCTGGCCACAGGTAGTGAGGAAAAATTAGGCCATTGCTGTCATTCTGTGAAGGCTGAAGCTATGTGATCTCAGAATGGTTCATGTATCTTTGTGCCTTTGTTCACTCCAGTCAGCACTGAATTTGAGATCCCTGGTAAGTGGGAGGACAGGCCACTATCTCTGATGAGATGTGCCTCACCTGAGGGACCACTCCCTTACCAGTCTATTTTTTTCCATGCCAGTGCAGCTGCCAAGAATGGCTTGGCTCCCTTCAGATGTGCAGGGCAATCTGCAATGCGCTGTTCCCAATCCTAGAAAACCACCAGCAGGGCTTCAGATTTCCTCACCAGACAGAGCACCATAGCTACCTAAGGAACTGGGGAAAATGACAAAGACCTGCTGGCATTGAAACCACAGGGGGCTGAACTCACCAGGCAAAGCTGCCACCACCAGGTGCCCAGCCCTGCCCTGACTGCCCACCCCTGTACCTCTCTGGGTGAGGCAACAGCTCACCATCTCAACCACCATCACCCCTACTCCTAAACCCACCCCCATTTTCCCTGCTGCCCCTGAGGGTATCTGCACCTACATGGAGCACGCTTCAGGGAGTACTTGCTGTTTATGAGGTCCCTCTGACTCCCAAAGGGCTACCCTACTCCCTCTGCTGCTTTTCCTTGAGTAAGGGGGAGAGTCATTGCTCTCTGTCACATGCACTGGCTGGGCTGGGGACCTTTATTTAGCAAGAGAGGACAGAAACCTTCCAGTCCACAGGCTTTCGGGCACAAGGAACACGGACTTACATAAATCTGCAGGCTCCTCAGTCCTGTCATGGTTAGGGAAAAACTGTGCCACCTGCTGAAGACTCATTGCTCTGGGAAAAAAATGCATCTAATCCTTGCCATGGCAGATTACAATCTCATCTTCTTCAGCGACGGCCCTTGTTCAAGGAAGAAAGGGAACTCCAGAGGGCAGAGTGCTTCTCTGTATCATGGGAACCCCAGCTCAAGCTACAGAACTTGCTGGTACTACTAGCACCACCACTGCTGGCCTGTTCTTCCTGTAGGATGAGGCTGGCCGACCAATAATTTAACAACCTGTTAAAGAATATGAGTTTTACAGCAGCTTCCCAGTACCTCTGGATCAACACATGAAAGAAAAGCCATCCTTTCCCTTGTTCCATAGGTTCCATAATGTAGAGTAAGAAGCTGTGGATCAAGTTCTCCTACAACTATATGATGGCACCAAGGCAGTGAAGGAATGTGGCAGAACAAACAGGATATTCTCAGGCTGGAGAGACAAACTGCCCTCAGGAATTCAATGGGTGCTACAAGCAGCAGTCCAAGCTCTGTGTCCTGGAAGAAGTTCAGGTCCAGAACACCGTTGCCTAGTTGAAGACCCAGCTCCTTTGGGAGATGGATCACGGCACTTGCTTCTTCCAGAAGTGAGGTGACAAAAATACATTGCTTGCATTCTTGCAAAGGGTACTGCTTCTCATGTTGGTCCAGAGCAGAGGTAAGGAGGAAGGACTTCATGTGCAAGCCCACTTCTATTTAGATAACATTGTCTTCTGTATTTGCCATGTTCTGAGCAAAAGTATCAAATCGCTCACCAGGCCTCACTGAAGCTCCTTCCTGCTGTGGCTGAGATCTCAAAAACTGTCCACAACACATCCAGTAATGAAACTCCAAGCCCTCCAAGACTACTAGGCTGAGCCTCTCGGGACTGAAGAGTTTTGCATCTCATAAGAGAGAGGCATGAGAGTTCTGCCAAAAACCTTGGGGCCTCTACAAAGGAAAGGACTGCTGTACAGTATTTCTCCTCAGAACACATTACAGCAAAAGCCATAATGTAGCTAAAATCTGTGCTGGTGTATGTGGTCCACACACACCAGAGCCACATGGTTCCAGTCAAGAGCATGAAACTATGATCTAAGACCACAAAGAGACAGCTGCCATTAGCTCTCCTCCTCTTGGTCCCCCAACCAGGAGAAAGTGTTTAACAGGATAGGTAACGACTATTTTATGGCTTGAAGGCATTCAGTTTCAACTCCCGCTTCATGGGCTTTCTCCAGCAGCTGTGTAAAACTGCTGAGGGTTTGTTCAAACTCAACAGGGTCCTCTTGGCTTCAGAAGGGGAGTGAGTCAGGGCTGCCCTATTCCAGCCATTGCTGCTCCCAACACCAAAGATTCTTTCTTCAGTATTGTCTGTTAGGGCATGACAGGCCTGCTGATCACAGAACTGAAGATGTGTGTAGTCGTGCAGGTTAAAACCCACTGACATGCCTCCTCACACTCTGGTATCCAGAAGACCTGGTACACATGGGTCCACCAAGTCACACAAATAGCATGTTCCTCTGCCCAAGTCAACTGGGTCAAGAGGTCTCACCATGTGTTTGTAAACAGATGCTAAGCAGGCAGCTAGCAACCTCCCAGCTGCACTCCACACCAGTAAAGCATATGCCTTTTGTTCTGAGAGCCTGCCTTGGTGTTACCGGCCACTTTCCGACTACTAGCTGGGGTAAGAGGGAGGTCAAGATGTTCAAATAGCTACAGAGGTGGTGAGAAATGATGCAGCAACTTTTCCTTCAGGGAGTGTTCTGATCATCATCAACCAATGTGTGATGACCATGGTTCACTACTGTGTGAACCCCCTGTGCCCTATCCCTGCAACACTGACCAGCCTCCAAGTGAAGGGCTTCTTAATGGTCTTCTATGATTCAGATAGTCAGCCTGGATTGTGCTGGCATGTGCCTTCCCCCACCATATCCAAGATGTCTGTCATTCCACACCAGTGACCTGAGGCCTCTTGCAAGACCTTGAAGTACTGGTGTTTTGTGAGGCACTCCTCAGAAACTGGAAACTCTCTGGAGCAATTAAGTTCCTCATGATAATCAGTGAGGGGGAATCTCTGTGTTGAGCCACAGCTAAACAAAACTCACTTCCAAGTGCAGGCAGAAACTTCATTCCTGCATGGAAGGATCATCCCTGCAGCATCACTAAAACTGAGGACCACTGGGTCTGTGGTCAGCGAGTCTGGGCCAATGACACATGACTTGCCTGGTGTACAGTGTAGAACATCCAGATTATACCACCATCTCCTACTTCAGGCAAGTCCTACAGGAGGGTAGTTACCTCCAACACCTAGCTCCATGGAGATAGCTCTGAGGCCTTGATGTGTGACTCCTTGTCCAACTCATACACCACTCTGGTAAGCTTTGAAAAACAAGATGACCTCCCTTGAAAATACCTCTACACACTCATGCATTAATTGCTCGACTTCGTCCCCTTACACCCAATAACTATACATGGTTGTAGCACCGCTTATTGTCAGGAGAGGATGAGGAATGCTGATGGCCAGTTTGTACTCTGAGCTAATTCCAAGGACTACTGGAAACATCAGCTGGAAAAATCCTCCATCAAGCAGAAGGCAGAAGTTTAATCACAGGACCCCCTGGTTAATGTCTCTTATGCAATGAGAAGGAGATTGGCACCTCTGTAAATCAAGCATGCCAGTCTTCCAACTCCTCCAGAACTTGTTATCGAGATTCTGGCTGCACTTCTCACATCTTTACTTGTATGGTTTCCATCCCAAAACCCTACTAAATTCTGGGCCCTCTTTAACAATTTTCCCACTTCTAACTAAGCTGGCTATCTCCAGCTCCAGGAGCAGGAAAACCCAAGATCCCAGTAACTAGCAGTGCTATTTCTATTCCCTTGTTCTGGACAGGGACTTCCCTGGATACCATGGAAATACAACGGTGCTCTACTCATTGTTCCTCTCTGGTTCTCTATTTTCCTGGTTTTACCCTGGTCTCTTTTTATTTTTCTGCTCCTCCATCCTATAATGCCACCTCAGGAATTATCTTTTTTTTTTTTTTACCTAGTTTTTCTTCACTCTCTTCTTCTTTTGGGGGACAGTAGGAAGCAGGCATTTATTATTTGTTTAGAATGGGCATCAGCTTGTCCCTAAAATGGGAGTGGATGTGTAAGAAAGAATATGAGAACAGAGGGACAGTAGTGGTATTTGCCCAGAATACTTGTCCTAGCCTGCTGCAGTTTACACCTCAAGTAGTTCATGAGGTAGAGATGTTGCCTCCACGTGTAGTCACCTTCAAAAGAAGCATAGCATCCTATGTCAAAGAGTCCCACAATTTAACTCTGTGTTATATGAAGAAGTGCTAGCTTTTGTCAGAAACTTGACACTCAATAGTTTCATTTGATGTCTAGATTCTGTTTTGAAATAGATCATGGAATATTCTTCCATCTTCATTTTTTCCACGCTGCTCATATCGCAGAGAAAATTAATGATTTTATAGATAGCTGTCTTAACTTTCCCTAGTCACTCTTTTTTCCACACTTGAGAAATTCCTGTCTATTTAAATGGTTCCTCATATATAAACCACACCATACCTTTGATTGTTTCTGCTGCCCTTTTCTGAATCTTTTCCAGTTTGATTATGTCGTTTCTGAAATAGGAACGGACAATCAAGGACAACACATTACATTCAAAATAAGGGTGTAGTATGAATTTATGCATAGTGTAATGCTGTTTCTCACCTTATTTTCTATTCTTTTCCTAAATAGTAATATTTGATTGGTATTTTTACTGGTACTGAGAATTAAGCTACTCATTATAAACCCCAAGATCTCATTCTTGCATGGAAATAGTAAATCCAGAATCTACATCCTTGCAAATGTAGTGCTAGAATTGCCTCTGTGCATCATTTTACATTTATCTAATCAAATTTCACCCATAATTTCAACACCTAGTCATTCGATACTGCAAAATCCTTTTGCAAATCTCTGCATACAGATTTTTGTTTGCTCCCCTAAATGATCACTGTCATTATAATGCTTTGTTACCTCATTATTTACCTCCCTTTTTCATGTCATTTATGGATAGGCACAAGTCTGAGAAAAATATCCCTGTGAAAATGGGGAGCTTCATGCTAATTCTTGTTTCCTGTCTTTACCTAGCTACTTAATAATTTCAGAAACTTCCCTTTGATTCAACAGCAGATTCTTGTCTTTAACAGCCCAGTGGGAGCAACCTTTTCAAATATGCTTTGCAAATCCAAGTAGACTATAGCCATTGGATCTCCTTTTCCAATATGCCTGTTGACCCCTTCTAAGACTTATATGGTGTGATAGCCCTTAACAACAGTAGTGTTAATACTTACTATCTCATTTGTCCATGCACTAATTCTATTCTTATTAGCTTGCCTGCTAGGTTTATCTTGTCTACTAGCCTATAG
>WEIS01076110.1:699-15501 GCA_013389965.1 Todus mexicanus | reverse complement strand
TGTTTTAATACTGTCACATAAAATAACAAGAACTGGATACAGATGGAAAAAACAACCCACAAAGCACACACATTAAAATTAGCAAAACACTATGATGATGGGTATAAGTAAGGTCTTTTTTCAGGAAAGATCATGAGGGAAAGATTTCCTGAGCTGCAAGAGCTAGAGAGGAAAGGCTCTGTCATTCTGGAAGTGTTTTTACCAGAATCTGATGAATTTGAGACAGACTTTCTGATTTACAGGAGACAAAGGTTAACAAGTAACGGTAGACTTGCTAGTCTTCTGCAGTGGGTTGTTTTCTGCCTCCCACAGATTTCGATCATCTGTTTAAAAAATAATGGCAAAGCCTGAGATTAAAAAGTTCTTCTGATCTCCTAACACCTTTTCTTGTGCTCATTCAATAATTCAAGATGATGAATCGACAGGTCAATGACTTGCTATATCTCACTACTCTTCCCTTTTTCAGATGATCAAACTCCATAATATTATTTAATTAAAAAATATTTTAATGATCTTTTCTTCAATATTCCAGCCTTTGGTTTCCTTCCTTAGCTGGTATGTTTTTCTATAGCAAAAAGCAGGCAGATTTTCCTTCAAGCTTGTTGCATTGGGAAGACAACTTTAATATTTATCATCACAAAGCAATATTCATTCCTGGTTCATATCTAGGATTCAGCAGTGTCTCTGGCTCTTGAGAACTAGCAGACATATGAGCAGAGTCATAATGTGAGCTTATTTGTATTTTATTTGCACTCCTTGTTGGTATAAAATTAAGATTAGATATTCTTTGTCAAAAAAAACAACATCAAATTTAATTACGTCTATAGTTCAGCAGTGAAGACAGAGCTCACTCGAAACAACTACACATTCTGTGCTTTTAAGGGCAGATGTGAAGATCACAGCCTATGAGCCTGCTGAAGGCTGGACTATCTTCATTGTTATATTTTAGTTTTTAGCAAACTGTGACCTTTCCAAAAGGACATTCTGTAACACTCATTATCAAAGTAATCTACAAGAGCCAGTGAGATAGTTTGGAAAAAATCTCCTACCTGTAGGTTTCGCAAAATCTTACGAGTACTAAATGCCCATACTGGCACATCATTATTCCCAGGATCTACAGTGTGACCATGACAGCTGCACTGAACGTATTTTATGCATTTCTGATGAAAACTACTACTGGAGTAGTGCTAGTTAAAGAAAGGATATTTGCAAGTGTACTGTATGCAACCAATAAAATAACTGGCTGAAAATAGTTGATAGTACAATATTACAGTTTAAGCAGAAACCAAAAGTCAACTAAAGCTTTGTTTGCAAAGTTTGTTGCTTCACTCATATGTTCAGTCTGTTGTTAACTGTTTTAATAGTACACTAAAATTTTCTTTGAAAATCATGTGTGGCATAACAGAGTCTAGGAAATACCTAAAGAAATCTTCACAAGGGTCATGTGTAACCTTTCTGGAAATCCTAGATGTCATTTCATAGAGAATCAATCACTTCACTTATAGCGAAGCTAAATGTATCTTAAGAAATCAAGGCAGAAGCGTCTCCAAAAAAAAGCACCCTCCCTAAAATTAAGAATCCTCCTCCAAAAGTAACAAATACCTCTATTAAAAAACCTCACACCACAAAAACAAACCATCAAACAGAAAAAAACCCAAATCAAACAACAAAGACACACTACCCACAAAACCAACAACTTTTAATAAGCATTCCCCCCCCCGCAAAAAAAAACAGTGAACACCTTCAACATGATGCTTTTCTGTTACTGAGCAGGAAGCGGAGATTTTTTTATCCACTATTCTTAAAGGCTTGAATTTAGGACATTTCTCCACAGTGATTAATGCCATGGCCAGCACACAACTGAATCACCAACTGTACAAACACTGGCACATAATTGCATTTCTGATTAGTCAGAGTGCACAGACCGAATTTCATGCTACTTTCGACTGAATTTATGCCCACTGACAAAGCTTCTGTCACGGCACAAAACCTTCCCTCTACAAAGTTAATCCATAAACATTTCTTTAAATAAAACTTCGACCTTCATAGCGAGTTCTCTCTGATCAGAGCTTTGTGCCTTGCAGTCACAGCGGTTTTGATCCTCCATCACTGACTGAAAAGTCGGGTTTATTGTATCATCAAACCGCAGCTCAACCTGCTCCTAAGCCTTCCCACCATACAGTTGTCTGAAGTCTGGCTGCTGAAAAAAAAATACGCCACACAACACCATGGTTCGAGTTCCAATTTTTACCTCTTTGATCCCTGTTTTGTCCAGAAATCAATTTTCAGCAGTAAAATGCTACCATCTCATAGACGTGAGCTGCTTAAGTAAGGCAGTAGATGAATCTGTAACAGTTTTCAGCCCTTTTACTGCATTTTTTCTCCCTGCAACAAGGCACATGCAATTTCAAAATAGGAACTGAAAGGAATAGTGATTATTTTGTTTCAGGAGCTGCTTATACATTTGAATTTCCCAGAGCTCTGATGGATTAGAGTAGGTGCCAAGAGATGGTTGAATAGTTTTATTCCTATAATCCTCACTCATTCTTTTGTCAAATTTGTGTTGGAATTGCTCCCCTGGTACATTATCCGGCCTCAACACTAATATTGAAAAGATGAATTTTTCCAAGGTCTAAACTTCTTGTTACTACAATTTTTGCTCTATTTTACTTACAGGAGCAGGTATACACAGTTACCTTCTCAGGATTATTTGGTGAAACACTGGAACATGTTGCCCAGAGATGTGGTTGACGCCCCATCCCTGCAACCATGCCAGGTTAGGTTGGATGGGGCTCTGAGCAACTTGCTCTGGTTGAAGATGCCCCTGCGCATTGCAGGGGAGCTGGACCAGGTGATCTTTAAAGGTTCCTTCCAATGAGAATCATTCTATGATTATAATTCACTGAGCTGGAAAGATTCCCAATACCAGTGGTTATCACACCTATGCAATATCCCAGCTTTGAATGCTCTCATCCCTTCCCAACCCTGATGGACCAAAATTTTTCCTTCCCTGAGCCCAGGCAGCACTCGGCAGATCCCAGGAGGCACTGTCCAGGCTCCATTCCAATTGCTTCATGCACAATTGCTTCTGTTTCATATATGAATGATTTACTGGCAGCCTTTTTCCATGATGAAGGTGTTCCAGCAGCAATCATTACTTCCTTCAGTGCCCAGGCCAATGAAATCAAACCAGAAGACCATGGAAGTCTCCTTCTTTCATCAGCAAAACCCACCAACAGCAGCTAGAACTAAGTAATTACTACAAACACATTTCCTCTTTGCCTGTTTAATTCTCTCGTACAACTTCAATGTCCATTCACAACTCTTTCAAGGCTGATGACCTTTCAATTCTTACAACACATTAGCTGCCCTTCCTTCAGCAGGCACACTATGCTGGTCACCACAGTACTTCTCCAAGCCTGTGGTTGAAAGTTTGGTAAATGTCTTGACTTGCAATACCATTCATTCCACTGTGCATGGAATGAATAATAAGATTGGACAAGTGAACAAATTGAAGCACACCAGGTGCCTTTGAAGCACACTTTCAAAAACACCACACAGAACCTACAGAACCTCCTTGCCTCCTGGAGAAGTTATAGAAGATCAGTCTAAACTTTTCCACACCTTGAAATGACTTACTAATAATATATTTGCTAATATTGAGTTATCAGCTAGTAGCCACTCTGCATACCTCTGCAGAGGGGTGCCTCCAGCTCATGCAGGAGCATCAGTGTTGGGAACTGGTCTGACATAAAACTCCCTCATTTTCAACACAGAAATTAGCACTTCGCAGCTAAGTTGCAATTTGGTTATGTTTTAAGTCAGTTACAAGTGGGAGTTTGAAGTTTTGAAAGTCATAATGACAAGTTACCAAACCATGGAACTGTGCTGGATTTTTCTCACAATAGGAAGGACGAAACAGGAACGATGAAAATATTGTGAATAGACCCATGCTAAAGTGGCCACTGGAGATCAGAAATACAGATGTTTCAGTGAATCCCTTCTCTTTTGCAGGTGTTTCTGGGTCAGAGTTCTGAACTCTTCCTTTACTCCAAGCTGAGAGCAACATCCTAGAACTTCCCTGCAGAGAAAGGGGACCAGTATGCTCTCTTTCTGTTATCAGAAAGCAGAGAAGGATATGCAGCTGCACGTTATTTAAAGCCTTTATCATCAGCTTATTTTATCCAGCACCTCAGCTGTACAATCTGGGGGATCTCACCAGAGTCGCATTGAAATTGAACCTCTGAAAGTACCACATTGTCAGCTAAGCACCTGTACAGACAAAGGAAGCTTGGAGTCATTTAAGGAAAATTGTACATAAATGCCATGGAGATTAGAGCAATATGTTCCTATCTGCACGTGTACTTGAGATATTTTTTGAAACAAGGATCTACGGGGCAGAACAAACGTATTGTGCACCAAGGCCAGCTCAAAAACTGTCAGCAATTAGTTTTCTTCAATAGTCATCGTGCTTTTTCTGTGACAATAACACCCTGTGAATATTATGCCTCCTAGCAGACTGTAGTGCATCTCATCTGTAAATTCCCCAAAGCGTCAGGATGAGTCTCCGTGCATGGTATTGCAATTATAATGAGGAATGTTCTGAATGCCTAAGTCTACTTTCAACCATCTGGAGTGCCTCCTTTATTAAATTTGTTTGCACTGTTTATACAGTCTCCTGGTAATTAATTTAAGAGAAAAAGTAGATTTGTCTCATGTTCAGAAGCCTGTCATTCTTCCATTTAATGACAACTTGAAAGATTAAAGACAAAACAATATATAATTATATCTGGTATACTCATATAGAAAAACGCAAGGCTGCTACCTTAAAAACCAAACACACACAACATAAAAAAAAGGCCACTGAAAAATTAAAAACAAACATTTTTGATCCTGAATTTGGTATAGAGAAAGGCAAGGATATAGTTTTGTCTTCATTAGTGAGAAGTTCCAAATAGGACCTCAGCACAAAGCAAGGTCATCCAGAGAACAGCAAGATTTATCGTACCATCATACTTTGTGACATAACCTAGAATGTTTTGTGTTGGAAGGGACCTCAAAGATCATCTAGTCCCAACCCCCCTGCCATGGGCAGAGACACCTTCCACTAGACCAGGTTGCTCAAACACCTATCCAACCTGGCCTTGATTTGTAGATACATAGGATAGAGTATGCTGAAGGAAGCATGAACCAGCTGTTCATATTTCTAGAACCATGAAGAGATCACAAAGGTGCACAGGCCTTGGAACTCATCTAACTCATTAATATCTGTGGTTTTAATTACCACTACCTCAAATAAGGCATGGAGGCACATTGCATAGGACTGCTGATTGCCCCAAAGGTCTGTAGGATAGTAGTTTGAACAGTTAATAAACCAGAAACAGATGTGGGAGCTCAGGGGTGTCTGTTGTTCTGCGATTTATTTATTTTTAATGCAAGCTTGAACTGCATTTAATCAGAGAAACAGTGATACACTTAATTGCACCATGGCAAGGATGTGCCTTCATTGGCTAGTTTTTTCTTTAAATTTCAGTCAGTGATTTGAAGTATTAATAGCTTTCATATTTTTTTTCTAATATAAGCACAGATGTTAGGCTTAGCTATATAAGCAGCTCCTTGCATCATTGTTTTCCAACCAGTAAATAAAGTTCGCTAAACTCATTAGACTCCGTAACAGAATTGATCAATCTGTCTGCAAACAAAATTGATCATTTCAAGCTACACACCAGTTTCAATTAGCAAACCTTGCCTGAAACAGTGTCAAAACTGGTAAGTGTATTTATTATTTGGGTAGCTGGCACTCTCATGGACGTTGTTATTCCACTTAAGAGATTTTTTTTTTTTTCAAATCTCCAGAAAGCCATTCAGCAATAGCAGTCCAATCCTAAAGTACAATTAATTGTGGACAGTTAATTATCAATCAGTTGCCATAAAATCTAGTATCATCCAGGCTATATCCAGTAAAGCCTTAGCTGCCTGCACACGAGTACATCACCTTGCACTATCTACAGAATTTAAGTCATATATTCTGCTGTTAAAACTTAATTTCCTTTTAATGGAAACAAACTTACTGGTTACAGCAAATGCCACAAGACTAGTGTCTTATTAAATTGTTTTTATAGTAATACAGACTGAGAAAAACAGAGCTGCCTTTGACCAGGAAACCACAAGCACCAGGAAAACATAATTTAAAAGATTTCAAGAACATCTGAAAAACAACCCCACACTAGTTATTTCTTACTGGATAGGTGTGAGAACTGAAACAATCTACTAATTCTACAGTTTATCTTGTACTGCCTCTCTTGGGGAGAAAGAGTATCTGTAAGTAAAATAATTACGTCTGCTTTTCACTATAAGAGACAGCAGTGAAATATTTAGAAACACTTCTAGCAGAATTCCAGGCCTGAATTCTCCCTAAAACAACCAGCACATTACCTTGCAAAGGCAGAATAGCCATCTGAGTGAGAAGAAGAATGCTTAAAGGCTTTTGTTGGTTTGTTTTTCCAGACTGAATTAAATGAACTGAAGAAATCTCCCCCAACCCTTTATGGGGCTGCCTGAAGAAATATTTCAAAGCAAACAGATTTCCACCCTCAATTCTTATTTATAGTTTGAGCCTACATAGACCATTTGGCTTATTCAGGGGTTTTTCAGGGACCTGTTTGGTGTATACAGTGAGATCTAAGTATTAGCTAGGTTAGTTTTGATTCAGTTTAACACTATGAAATATGCCTAAATACACATTCAGTGAACTCTATATGTCACACAAGGTGCCTGTGAAAGAAAAAATAATATATATATGGTTCACTATTCAAGCATTTCTCCATGACCAGAACACAATGTAAAGAACACCCCTAAAAGCCACAGTCTCATGAAGGGCTGAATCAGAAGCAATATTTCTAATAAACCCAGAAGTAACAAGATTAAACCTCTGTATGAATTCTGTCTTACCAGGGAGAAACTCTAAAGCTAAAGCTTGGAACAACAAAACACCACACACCAAGGAGACAATGGAATTGGTTCTTTCAGAGCTGTTTTTTCCACAACCAGAGTTTTCTTAAAGAAGATGAATTTATAACAATGGCAAAAATACATCCTTTTAAAATTAAAAAGCAAATGCAATCTGAAATGTATTAAGTTAGAGTTGAAGCCCCTGTCTTAACTTTATTAGCCTACGGTCAATGCAAGTCCTTTGCAGCATAAAATTGCCTGTTGGAGTTCAGAGAGATCATTAGCTACTTTATGAATAATCAATGCCAGCAATATAAACAGACCCGCTGCCAAACAGGGCATCAAAGTCACAAGAAATACTGTATCTGTGAACTAGAGTATCTCCTTCATGCTTATTGTAGTCAAGAACTTCTGTGGAACAGCAGCACAGCTTAAGGACTTCAGTATGAAATATTTAGAATGACAAAAAATAAGACTATGGGTCAAGGAAACGCGGAAGAAAGCTATAGATAAATCCTTTTTGATTGGTCATATATATTATCACAGTTTGGGGTCAGGGCACCCCTAGATCTGCAACGGAACGCTCTCTCCCCCTCCCCACCCAAAAAGGGAAGAAAGGAAATAAAGGAGAGACACTTATCAATTAGGAAAGGAAACTAGAACAGCTTTACTAAAAAATGAAAATAGTAATAACAGTAATAATAAAAGGGAAATATACGCAAATATGTACAAAACCAGTATCGAACCCAATCCCCCCTATGGTAAATCCCTCCCCGTCCCCACTGATGCTGTGGAAGGGCCCAGCAGCAGACGGGAACCGGGAGCTGGATTCAGGGATGCGGCCCAGAACCTGGGGCCCAGCCAAGGCCTGAGCCGGGGGCTGAGACCGGGGCCGGAGGCCTCAGGGCAAAGCTGAAGCTGCCAAGGCCAAACCCAGCGAGGAAGAGTCCCGAAGCCGAGAGAGCAGCTCGAGCTCAGGGAAACGAAAGACAAAGGACAAAATGGCGAAAAGGCCAAGAGAGAAGGGCCGAGACCCTCGTGATCCCTCAGCTTTATACTGAATATGACGTATATGGGATGGAATACCTCGCTGGCAAATTTAGGGTCACCTGTCCTGGTTGCTCCTCCCTGAAGGTGCAGCCTTTCCTTTTCTGCACCCCCCAGTCTGGTACACAGGATCTAGCAGTGACCTTGGTTTGCAAGCCTATCCTTGACACTAACTACAAACATGGAGCACTATCACTGCTAGAAGCAGACTCTCTGCAAAAACATGCTGCTAACTTCAGTCAGACTTAGCTGAAAAATAAAAATCATAGAACAGAATTGTTCTGTTCTAACCCAAACCAGGACAATATTTATATATATCTCTCCAGTGAAAACAACCTTGAACAAGGAAAAATGATGTAAAGTTGGAGTTCTATGAAAAAGTGTTTGAGTACTGCTTTTGCACTGTGGTATTCCTGGGCAGGAGAGACACCCCATGCCT
The DNA here is from genome assembly GCA_013389965.1 of Todus mexicanus. Taxonomy (NCBI): domain Eukaryota; kingdom Metazoa; phylum Chordata; class Aves; order Coraciiformes; family Todidae; genus Todus; species Todus mexicanus. Next base: position 7,064 of record WEIS01076110.1, on the reverse strand, counting down.
GAATCAGAAACAAGGCTCGATTCCGACATACAAAAACAGCCCCCAGGAAATAAAATTTACTCTTAGATTCACTGTAACCAAATATATATGCATTCCATGCCATCTTTATATTCATATAAAAAAGGTGGAAAGAATATTAAACCTTATCACTGTTTTCATACCTTCTGTAAATTTTCCAAAATTTGTTTCAGGCCACCTTAGGCTAAAATCATTTTCAGTTCTGTAGGTTTTCCTCAGCACCCTACTATAGTTAACTGCTGAAAGTCTGCAAGCTTAACTAGTAAAGCACTGGAAAAACAGCCGCCCACATCTGAAGCATTTACAAAGGTATCTCTGATCTCTGTCAAAGTGAAGCTATTTCCAGTGGGTTTGGGGACTGGCCTAAGCATCCATTGCTTGTCCAAGCCCCAGTGCCTGGACACCCAGCTGTACAGTTCTACTTGCACCACACAACCAGTTCTGAAGCCAGCTCCTGTTGTCATTTACCTGAACACAGACCGTGCTGGGTTGTCAGACTACAGCTGCTCCTGGAAGCATTTGTGGGCGCTCATGTGAGCTCGGTGCAATGATGCAGATGAAGCGAGCAAGCACAGAACAACCAAGTCCTGTCTTACATGTCAGTCAGTCCTGGGAAACATCCCCCAGTTTTATCAGCTGCCATGAAGTAGGATATTCATAGCGAACCTCACTCAGCTCTACAAAAAAAAAAAACACTCTCCTGGACTTCAACAAGGCTCAACCAGATTTAAACACTGCTAGAAACACCATGCCAGGGCTTTATTTTCTCCTCCAAACATGACTCCATTGCTCATCTCTCTATCCCACTTCTCCAGGGAGGAAGCAAACAGGCTTGTGGAACAGCTGTGGCACAGAAGTGCCAGCAGTGAGTTTGCAGAAGCCAGACTACTCCATCCCACATTCATAGCAAGGTTAAGGTTACTTTCTGCCATGAGAGAGAGCGAGCAGCTGGGCTGGCCCTTCCTCATACAAAACTTTAGCCATCCCCATTGATCTCAGAGGTCTCTTCTGGGACTGAATAGTGATGATCAATGGGGATGGCTGAAGTTTGCTGTGAGGAAGGGCCATACTGGCTGCTCCCTTCCCTCATCCTCCTGCATCTCGCAGGCCAGTTACCCTGTTCCTTTATATGGTATCGATGCTTGTTCCTAAAACTTAAATGCCGAACCCATAGCTGCAGATTTCCCATGCTGTATCCATCCTCTGACAACTCCCTTCTGCCACAGAACATCCTTATCTCATTCCTGTCAGTGAAATTAAAGTCGCTTGTACCTGCTTGCCATCACCGCTGTCTCCAGGCCAGATCTCCTAGCACTTACATGTAAGACGCTGCAGTGGTGTTCATAGATAGAAAGGACATCATGGAGGTTGGAACTGGATGATCTTTAAGGTCCCTTCCAACCCCAACCATACTACAGCTCATCCTTACTTTAACTCATTGTAGCAAATACAAGAGCTCATTCACATCTTCCATAACTTGTCTCAGCTGCCCACTCTATCGCTGTTGCAGCACCCCAGGAGCTACCAACTCATTCAGCTCACTTCGATCTCCATTGCGGGCACAACAGCAGCTGAACAACATGCGCTTGCAAACCTTTATAACAGTACCGAGCTGCAGAAATTGATATTGATCTGACTGCTCTTTGTACGTGATTGTCTGGAGCACAACCTTCTAAGCACCTTTTAAGCAGATGCACCAAATGGAAAACAGAGCAAGTAGCTACTCAAAAGCTTCAATAAAAGGGAGCTCAACTGCAAGCCAGGTGTAATACGTCCCTCTTGTCTCTCCCTATCATCGTATATTATGAAGTTATTTTGATGCACTACATGAGGATAGCATCTGCATTTTATCTTTGCTTGCTGGTGCTGAGTACTATGGAAAGGTACACTGGACTGAGAATACACTTTAAGCCACAAGCCCACCAAATTGGGAAGCGCAGTCTAAGCACGAATAGCTCATTAAAAAATCGCTGTGTTTGCTAAACCCAGGAAAGGGCCTACAATGAGATTTCCCTTATCAACCACATGGCAGATATGCTTTGTAATCTGGTAGGAATGGGCTGCTCTGAGAGGGAAGAGGTGCTTTCTAGCTGGTTACATGACATAACGGGAATGGTTATGCAGCTCTGGTACCATGTATCCATATGACAACAGCACCTGGCCCTTACTTATCTGTGCCTTGCTTTCCCTTTACACAAGCTATAATTGAATAAGAGTAATTACATTCACTTGAGTGTTGTGAAATGTAATGGATGTTTGCAAAGCACTAACAGAGCTTACGATTAAAAGTCTCATTGTAAGGAAAACTACTGGCCATCAGAATCCAGGAGGAGATTCACCAAACAGCAGCCCTTTTGTGTAATGGGCCCCCAGGGAGTCTATTAGAGAGCCTCACAATTAAAGAAATTCATCACTGTTCCATCACATGCCGCTTGTTTTAATGCAATGCATAAGGAAGAACAAGGGACAACATGGAAAAATTCTGATAAATGTTTCCTTTCAAGCCCTGTCAAACCTGGGGAAGCAGATAATATTTCTCATTGACTGCATTACTCACCAAACATCTAATACTTGGATTGCCAACCTGAACTGCAGCTGACAATCAGCGAGCACATCTGAACTGGTACCAGAACCCAGAACAGGCAGAACCCAGCAGCCCATCACAGGAACCCGCAAAGGACCATGTGCACAGCACAGAGAGAAAGCTGTGAGTGCCCAAGCACCTCACATGGAGGTGAGAACCCAGGTCCACGCCCCAAAGATAGCACAGTGCAAGTTGGCAGAACAAACGGTAGTAAAAGAAAGAGCTCAGAGAGCTGATGTAGTGATTACAGGTTTCTTACAAAGCCATCAGCCGTATCGTGCAGTAGCCCAGAACAAGGACCATAACTCCCACCATAACTCCCACATTAGCTATAAGGCCAGGCGGGTGAAGCATACAGTGCCATACCAGTCAGGGGGCTGAACTGGGAACCAGGCACTCTGCCTGATTCGTAACCCTGACCACAAATAAAAATCAAAGTAAAAGCCTAATTATGTATTTATTACTTCTCAAAACCTTCACAAAAGAAAGCTAGTGGTGAGCTCACACTTTCAAAACCAGCTCAGTTCATAGGATAAGTGAAAGGCAAAGTAGTAGTGGATAAAATGGTAAAGCAAAATCCATGAAGGATTAAAATACACCTGCAGTTAACTATTGGCCCATCCACACCTGTCCTTGCCCACAAGAAAGAGGCCATCAACAGCCCAGTGTTTGTAACGGTAGAGCTGTTCCATCTTTCTCTAAACAGTAGCAAATTTAATTGTAAAACATAAAAGCCAAACCACAGTAATACAGCCAGGTCCCTGTATTACCCAGGCCACCAAACTGCACTCAGCCTTTCCCAGAGACTGACCAGCAGCAGCCAAAGAAATCCAGTGACCATCCCAACAAGGAACAAGGGCACACACATGTCAGCAAGGTAGCAAACACAACACCAGCTTCCAAGTAACACTTCTGAAATTGTATGAGTTTCACAAAATTGAAAATATTAACAGGTAAGAACAACACTAACCTTTTCAGACTGAGGACTTCAGACTTTCCTGCTCCTTCCAGGCAAGCAGCAACCTCTCTGCCTTCCTAAAAGACTCTTAAATCAGCTGCTGGGAATCAGGGCTAATTACTGATTTCTGCCTTTCACCTTCCCAGCTGGTCTGGCACACAAATTAAGCACCAGAGTGCCTGGTTTCAATGGGGAATTTCTTCTGTCTCAGAAATTGCCTATTTTTTGTATTACTATGATTGGGTATTTGATTTCTGGATTAAAAAAACATATTATATCAGATGTCTCTTCCCTTATATTTAGTGTTTCTGTATGTTTGAATTAATTTTTTTGCATTAACTATACCATTTATGCTCAGAAATACCAGGTTTTAGAGTAGGAAAGAAACTGCCAGACTGCTGCTGAAAGCTGAAGGGTGGCTGTGCTGCACCAAGACAGCAGGAGCAATAACTTCATGAAATTCTAATACTGTTCTCTGTTTTTTACCAATAAATAAGAGGAACTACTGTTTAAAGCAATAAGTGTTCACGAAGTTGTTGCTAACACACATCATTACCTTCCAAAGCACCCATTTCCTGAAAAAAAAAATAAGAAGAGAAAGAAGAACATCATTACTGGAAAAGCAGTTTCCAAAGAATTAATGTATTTGACATGGCAGACACACTACTACTTTAATTTGGTTTTGACATCCACACAAACCAGTCTATTAAAAAAATGAAGTGGGCATAAAATGGCATAGCGCTTTCTTGAATAAAAACTTATAACAAAGGCGTTATTTAGTTTTCAATTTCTTTTCCCGTGCTATCAGCTGTTCGCCGTTCCAAGCGTAAGGCACTAGGAACTGAAATCATTAGAAATTATTTCACTGAAAGCCTCCAGTGCACTCACCAATGTGGGTAGAGTCTGTTCTGAAGCAAACGACATTTGGTCGAAATTGTTCAGAGTTACAAGGTCATTTTCTACTTCTTGGGACAGAAAATCACTTTTGAAGCCAAACTTTTCACTGAAATAGCTTTCTAATTCTTGCCTTATTTAGAAATAACTTCTAGCAGCAACAGAAAAAAAAAAAATTGGAATTACTTGGTATGAGAAATTCTGGGAAAATAATTTTTCTGCACAAAATTCATTAAAATAACATGTTAGAAAAAGAAAAAGGAAAAATACACCAAACCAGCAGTCTTGCCATCCAGAAAGCTTGTAAGAACTTCTGACACACTTCAGTTTGAAAGCCATACTTAGCAGATACAACCTTAATTATTCTATAATTCTATGATTATCCCAGCAACCCTGTAACATTGCGACCTCTTAGTGCATGTGTGGGTAAGGAACCCCAGGGCTTTTTCTAGAATTCCTCTTTGAACAATGACTATTTTCAGCTTACTAAAAAGAAAATTCAGACCATTTATGTGCAGAGATTTGGGGTTAATTATTTGATGAGATGTCCAGCGCTCACATTTCCCTGACATACCCTTGTAAACCATAATACTTGCAGACAAGGATACACTGAGTGAAAGGTTTTCTTGGCTGTGGCACTGTGCCTGGCAAAATCCAAGTCAGTTAGTACTAAAGACAAGTTTCTCAACCTGTTGTAGATGCTTAAATTTGTCATTCAGACCATTTTGTTTCCGGTACTGGATAAAGTATTAAAGAGTGCATGGTATAAAGGTTTCTGAGAATCTACACCAACAATTCTGTGCAGCACTCTCAAGAATACATAAAGGCAAACCAAATAAATGGAGTGGAAAAACATTCCTAAAAGTGTTTCATATCTCCTATCACATTTGAAAGACTGGAAGATGCTGTGGAAAACACAGCCGGCTTTGCACTTGCATGCTGATAGATATATAGAAAGGATTTTTTTGTCGTTGTCAATTTTATTTTGCCTATTCTAAGCAAGCAGTTACATTTATGTTATATATTTTTAAGTGATTACCTTATAAGAGTGTAACTCACTCCAGCTTTCGCCTTGATTGCGTGAATCAACAGTTATTTTAATTTAAGTGGAAAAGATTCTGACTTGAGACAAACAGGGTAAAATTTCTGTCAGCTGAAGCACCTAAAATGTAACCTTAGAAGCTACATATTATTCATCCTGTCATTTCTGTTTGCCTCAGCGTGGAAAGTTTTTTGCTCTTTAATCCCATTAGCCCTGCTGAAATAGCAAGCTGGAGTCTGCACCATCTGGAACCAGTCAGAGTTAAATGAGCAGCTCCACTGGTGATGCTCAGCTGCGTAGCCCAGTAGATGTGCTGGTGCACAATATGAGCAATCCTGATCTTTAGAATCATGGAATGGTTTGGGTTGCAAGGAACCTTAGAGATCAATAATTCCAATCCCTCACCATGGGCAGGGACACCTTCTACTAGAGCAGGTTGCTCAAAGCCCTGTCCAATCTGGCCTTGAACACTTCCAAGGATGAGGTATTCACAAACTCCCTGGGCAACCTGGTGTCTCATCACCTTTTTTTACTGAGAGTTTGCTCAGCAAATATGGGCAAGAAGAAAGTCTTTAATGAATTATTGCTAGCGAATATCCAGGGAAGGGGTCTGCCTTTGTGCAGAGAAAGCTCAATGATCCTGGTAGCTCAAATGAGCATGCTGCAAAGCTAACAGCATTAAAGGCACAAAAGCTCCCTCTGACAACAGAACCGTGTCTGAAACTTAAAGTAACCTACTTGTAGCTCAGCAGCTGGCTTGTTTCAGATGCAAATCATTTCTTCTGTGACAGATGATATATGTGAGCAAGCACTAATGATGGTCATAAGGTAAGTGATGGATGACTCCACACCTACTGCCCACACTCCAA